>JADDOH010011412.1:0-139252 GCA_016648135.1 Agrypnia vestita | reverse complement strand
GGATTCAAATAGACCTTTAAGTTACATAATTACAATTCGGCCAAAATTTTTCATAAAATTGAAGTGTGTGTAGCTTGAAGTATAAAATTTGTGGTGTACAATTTCAAGTGTGCAATTTGAAGTGTGTAGTTTGTAGTGTGCAGTACACTGTGAAGTGTGCGCTTCACTATAATGTAGTACTACATTGTAGTACTTAGTACAGAGCGGACTCATCATCAATTGGGTGAATGTACAATATAACATACGTTTTGTCCGTTTTTTCAAAATGAAGAGAACACAGCAAAAAATAGTCTATAATGTATTTTCTATCATTATTTACAACTTCTCACAAGTATTTCGATACCACTCCGATAAAAACCATCCGGCATTGACTAGGAAGAATTCGGAATGAGATATCGAAAGTGTTTACTTTTGTCTACTTGACATTCCACTTCGACGGACTGCAATTAAATATAATAATAAATTTATAGTTATAAACCGAACATAATACCTTGTAAAGGAGAGAATTTTCTTTCAACGTGCCCAGAGGCCCAATTACTGAAGCGAAATATATCACAAAACTCCCAGACTTGAGTGAATCAAACAGATTTATTATATTTTATAAAACAGATTTTTTTACAAGGTTTTTATCATTTCATTTCATTTTGTATTGAAGCGAATGAATTTTTCATAATCGATATTAGTTACTGTAATGATAGTTCAACTTGTTGGTAAAAATAAGTCAGAAAGATTGAAAAAAAATCTAACTTTGATATTGCATAACTCCATAACAACTACATATTGATATGAGGTCATGTTTGCTTGAACATTTTCGACTCATTATCAAGGCAGGATTTTAATTTACCATCTGTAATTTTTTTTCTACAAGCTATGAGATACCCTGTATATTTTAATTTATATAACAGATGTTGTTCTAAATAACATTAATACTCGTAAAATAACTTTATTACATGTTTTCTATTATTATTTTGCATTATCTTAACATCATTTCGTCACGGCTATTACATAAGATTGTAATAGGTGTGAAGACGTTTGTAACACAGTTTGAAAGTGAAATTTTCAAAAGAATTCTAGATTACCAAAATGCCAGATGATAGATACCTCGTTGTTCCAAGGTCACGATATGTTTCCAGATTAATTTAGCAAATTTTCTAAAGGAAGAAATTTCACTCAAAAAAAAATTAAACAAATTTTGTGCTACTTATCTTCGATACACCACACGGATCATGACTTCATTTTTACATTAAGATATGTGTACCAAAATGCGTCCAAAAGTGTTGCAGAGTCCAGTGTGCAAGGCGACCAATGTGAAGAAATGCCGGAGCGAGTTCTTAGTCTTTATTGAACAACCGGTGTTTTGCGATGCCGCTTTTTACCAAATCGACTGAAAACTCGACTGGACAAGCGACAATTCGATGAAACGATTCAGTTGAATGGGAGCCAATAATGATCTCATTTATAAAAGCGAAAGCCCGCGTGTAATTTCGGAATGATGTTACCCGAAATATCATACTAAACATTATAACTGGATGTTGGTCGTACGAATTCAACGAAACCCGACGAATTCAATGTAAATAATGGGATACAGAATATAATGACCTTACGAACGTAACAGCGCGCGGCAGCTGTACGAAATGTGGTTTTCATGGAGCTGGATAGCTCGGGCAGACTTCAAAATATTTTAATTAAAGACATTCCTCCTACTACTTCTCTATATGCGTTTTTCTCTAAGGAATAGGAGAGAAACGGATTTATTATTGCTAGCTGTAACCCGTCAAAAATGACGGTATTTTTACATGTCGGTTCCTAAGGTATAAGTGTTTATTTATTTATATATAAAAATAAAAAAGAGAAAAAAGTTTTTACAATAAGTAAGTTACAGACGTTATACGAAGTTACGACGGACGGACGGACAAACAAGGAAATTATTATAATTGGGATATTTTACATACAAAATTAATTAATATCTACAATATAATTTAGTATATATATAATATAATGAAATCCAAAATTACGAATTAATTGAAATCGGTTATCTACGCAATACAAGTCATCTTTGAAGGATCGAGAAAATTAACAAATGAGTGCAAATTTAAATTAGAAAAATATTTTTTTGAAGCTTTTTTCTACTTGACTAGTATTAAAGCGAATGAATTTTTAATATTCCATTTAGATTACCGCAGTGACAGTCAAAAGTTTTACAGAAAATAACTCAGAAATATTTTTATAAAATTGCAAACTTTGATGTCGTTTACTGTCGATATTTCGCTTAAAGTGTAAACAATTTTTTTATTCAAAATTTAACAAGCAAAACTCCCTCGAAGTTTTTCTTACTGACTACGAGATACCCTGTTTAGGGTAAAAGACTAACTAATTAGAAATGTTCTAGAGTCTGGATTCTGATTCCATGTTTGCAGTGTCCGCACACAGCTCACCAGTATTTTAAATTCAAATCTAGAAACCGGCCAAAATGCAGATTGTTGGAAACTACATTATTGTGTTTTGCGATATATTTACAAATATCGTATATTGCCCGGCAAATGAAATATTTTACGTCCTCCGTAATGGAAAATGTTGCATGGCGCGAAAAGCAATAATAATTATGTTTGATGTTGAGTACCTACTCGTAAAAATATCGTGTTAAACGAATCCGTCATTAAATTAATAATAAAATATTATTAACACCCATGTTTATAGTCACTTACTGACCTCAAATTAACCTCGGGCTACCTCATCACACCGCATCACCTACTTACTCATCACTACTCTGCCTTCATCATGCATTCCCAGGAATCATATTTGATCTAAAATAATATATAATATGAATAGAATATTAGAGTGCCCTAATGATTTCTATGTGTACTTAGCAAATTGGTTTATATTGTATCGCACAGTTCCATACAACACAATTATGGCTGATATACGATGATAAATATGTGTATGGGAACTGGGGGCATAACCGCCCCCGTAAGGTTTGGATAAATTTAGAATCAAAATGAAGGTGTCTGTATTTTCTTTTGTATTTTATTCAGATAACAGCATTCATAAACTTCATTATAGCAATTAAAATGGAAATTTAGCAAGGTTTTATTATATTTTTATATTTAAAAGCACAAAGTGAGAAAAAAACGAGTGTGCTCCCACTGTGGGGTATAACCGACCCTCTAAAAATCATAGGGGGGTAAGGGTTTTTTTTTAAATATTTTTACACTGTTACATTATTTTAACTGGTTTCTATTGATATCTTTTTTGGAAATTAAATTATAAAGTTGGTTTGCATCCATACTGTAATAAAAGCCATCAGATTCCTTTTTGTAACACGTAGGACAGACAAACAAATCATCGTCATCAAAGGAATATGTTGTCAATGAACTCGTGGAATACACCCTTTGTGGTGCATTTTCTTGCATGTATCACAAATTAGTCTAGCTGAAAATTTTGTGGCACATTCACAAATATAGAAAGCATTTTTGTTGGTTTCGCCTTTGGCATAGTTTAATTGTTTTTTTTTAAATTTACTGTGTCATTTGAAACTCCAATTCCGTTTTGTATGGCGAACTACTCAGTATTGCTATCTTTCCCTTTTGTGATTTTCTTCGAGGTTATTGAATAGCTTCTATGTGGTTTTGCCCCCAAATTACATTTTTTGAAAAAGTACATGTGTACAGCTTGTTTTTTAGGTTATGTTGATACAAAGTATCAATTTCACGACTTTAATCAACACTCATCAACATATTTAAAACAAAATTATGGCGAACTTCTTCAAAAACACAAAAAAATAACACTGAAAATGTGATGTAAATATAAGATTCTTACATAAATTGAAAAAAAAAAACAAAATAATTTTGTCACTACGCAGCATATACACTAGATGTCAGCGTAAACTAACACATGCTGTTTTACCGGCGTGAACACAATCTGTATAGACAGTTTAGAAAAAAATATCCATACTGATGTGTATAAAAACTGTTTTGCCTTCATATGCGGTTATGCCCCCAGTTCCCCTATATATGATAAATAATTCAATCTCATTAGAATAGATATATACGTTTATACAACGGGTGTCTCAAGGAAGATTTGAATCGCATTTCTGCGGATTTAGTTTCTGTAACTTCATATTTGACAGATGTCAAATAAAAACAAGATAAATTCATTACGCTAAAAGTACACGCATCAATAACGTTCCAATAAAATAATGAAAACCTTTTATCTAAATCAATTTTACAGTTCGCTTTAGCTGTTTAAAGGAGCAAGCAATAATCAATGGTGAGATGGTTTGTTTAGCTTAGTTTATTAATACCTAATAGAAACTGAGTAAATGTGCTATAAACCCTAGATATATGATTAAACAAATATTTATTTAAAAAATATAATGCAGTAGTAATCAAGGCTTGGAGCGCTAATAAAATAACTATTTTTAAAACATACAATTATAACAGACAACGTGAAAAACAACTATATATGTACTTAGACGTCCAGTATGACGTCAACACAATAACGTAATTAAACACCTTAAAATAATATGAATGTTAAAATATCGATCGAGTTATAATTAAATATATACGCACGAATCTATCCGCTGTTCCGTGTTACTGCACCAATTATAGAACCTTATTTGTGGGTAACCTGAAGGGCGTGCGTAGGGGAGGTTAATGACATTTACCTCATAAAGTAAAACATAACATTTAATGACAGAAATTAGATTTTTTCTGTACCCACACAGTTTTAATTATTATCAATATAAACAAACTTTTTTCTGTAATATCAATACATTGCTCAATGACAATTACCTTTCACTGATGCACTTTTGTGATAAGTATTCTTGCACATTCTTTACAAAATTGAACATGGACAGGAGTTAACGGAGATAATGTGAAAAGGGAACGTGTTAAAAGTAAACGAATAGTAGACAAGGTAAAGAAAACAGCGATTAAATAAAAGAACCTTGCTTATCATCGCTTTACTATTGTTATTATCTTTATTATTTATTATCGCTTTATTATTATTATTTATTATCGCTTTATTATTATTATTTATTATTATCGCTTTACAAAATTGCACGTGGACAGGAGTTAACGGAGATAATGTGAAAAGGGAACGTGTTAAAAGTAAACGAAATAGTAGACAAGGCAAAGAAAACAGCGATTAAATAAAAGAACCTTGCTTATCATCGCTTTACTATTATTATTATCGCTTTATTATTATTATTTATTATCGCTTTATTATTATTATTTATTATTATCGCTTTACAAAATTGCACGTGGACAGGAGTTAACGGAGATAATGTGAAAAGGGAACGTGTTAAAAGTAAACGAAATAGTAGACAAGGCAAAGAAAACAGCGATTAAATAAAAGAACCTTGCTTATCATCGCTTTACTATTATTATTATCTTTATTATTTTTATTATTTATTATCGCTTTATTATTATTATTTACTATCGCTTTATTATTATTATTTATTATTATCGCTTTACAAAATTGCACGTGGACAGGAGTTTACGGAGATAATGTGAAAAGGGAACGTGTTAAAAGTAAACGAATAGTAGACAAGGTAAAGAAAACAGCGATTAAATAAAATAACCTTGCTTATCTATAGTAAACAGACTTCCCAAACACGAAAACTCATTTTACACACTACGGAAATTTAATACATTTAGTTAAATCACACTCGAACTCGATCACAATAAAACAATAGGTATTGTATAACGCACTAAAATGCAATAAAATTTCCAGAAATACATATCTGTCCAACACATTCAAGAATGTCTAAACAAGCTACAACACGATCATCCAGACCTAACAGCACCGGTACCGGTGACGTAGTGTGTTATTGTCCGTCATGACCAAAGTACCATATAAGGTAAGCAGTCCAGTTTAACATGGCTATTGTCGGGATATTACGACTAAAAATGAGCAAACATTGTATGAATGTGTAAAAAGTACGCATCGAACCGTATACGAATCGAACAGCGATCGCCAAAGTATTGGTCCGCGAGAAAATTTCGCTGGTCATTATTTGCAATTTTTACTCCACAGCAAACCAACCCGGAAAAATAAGGGCGAATAAAGACCCCAGACATGGTGATGTGTGGATAATAGATCCGTTTGCAGCGAACATTCAGGATAGTAATTTAAGAACGCATCTAAAAGAAAGACTCCTCAACTTCTCGTCCGACGACATTCAAGTTTAATTTCATTCATCCCTCAGATTTGGCTTTGCATAAAAAGTGAATACCCTTTGCTTAATGAAAAGGCGATGAAAATTCTAATTCAATTCTCCACAACTTATTTACGAGAAAAGGCCTTTTCTTCTGTCACAGCCGTCAAAACACGGTACCGATCTTGGGTTGAAATAAATGCATTTTCCCGCCTTATAGTAACATAATTGGATCCAAATACATTAATCTTTCAAGAAAGCCGGAACATCCATCACCGAAATACCTCGAATCGAAACATACGTAAAATACCTCAAAATTCAAACCGGCTAAGTGAAAAAATGCTCTTAATAAAGCTTTTATAATTTTTTTACAATTAATAGTTTAATTTTACAATTTATAGTTTTATGTTATTAATTAGGTACATTTTATATGTTCTTTGATAACGTTTTTCTTAATATATTTAGCACTAAAAAATCCTATTAATGGTCTGCGCGATTTAAAATTATGAATTTAGTGGTCCGTGCGGTCCTAAAGTTTGGCGACCGCTGGTATAGAATAATGAAAAGTTATTGAGTGCGAAAAGTTTTGTTAAACCAGCTGGGGATACCATCAACAAATGACGATAATTAAGGCTCTAATTACAAACAAATTGCGCATAAGGTTGTGTTGAAGGCGTCCCACGCTGCCGAGGAGACCCGGAGGTTATAGGCCAAACCCGCGCGACTGAGATGGGAAAAACTTGCAGTCATTAATCTTTACAAACAAAAAGTTTCAATAAGACAATTAATTAATTTCATTATGCGCATCTCAAATCCGAGATTAAAACTGAACATTAATGCAACCGGATAGTTGAATGCACATACATAATTTCGTATCCTGAGTGTTGTCATTATGTATTAAGGTTTTAATCACAACGAAAAGAAATAGATAATTTCTATTCTTTTGTGTGTGTGTGAATCTCTATTGTGCTCATCGCTTCCTTTTATTATTTTTATTTATCGTGATGGGAAAAGGCAGTGGAAAGATGAATGCTGTGAAGATGATCGTAGTGGACGTGAAATCGAGAAAAATACTGAAAAGGCCAGGGAAAAGATTAAGCCGAGATAAAAATTAAACTACAGAAAAAATGTATACTTGCGTATACGAGGTGGTTATAGTATGAAAATCCAAGACCTTCATGTTTTTCTTTAACATGTATGAGAATCCACCGCCCACTGGATCACTAGGGGAGAGTCTAAACCACCAGACCAACAAACTACTCTGAGCTATACAACAAAGCGATACAATTCATTTATGTTATGTTAACATTTTTCAATACACAGTATACATACACTTTTATCCGAACACCTCGTATCACTTAAGTTGAAATAGCAATTAAGTCATTTAACTTAAAATCATATTATCCCCCTGATGCTACTGATTCGGGATAACAAAGTTTATATGCATATTAGTAACAAAAGACGGGACGTATGCGTAAAAGTTTCTATGAGATATGTCAAGACATCTCATGATTGACTCTCCGAACCAACTAGAGAATAATGGCCTGTACGTACCAAATAAATATTTGCGTAATCGAGGACATGCATTATTCCATGTCCCAATGTAATGAATAGGCAGATCATAACGTGCAGTGGCAATTTTTAAACGAACTGAGCGAACATGTATTTAATGACAGCATTTGAAAATGAGACAGAAGATCTCTTCCATATTATAAAGTACTCACCTCATAAATTCCCCGATAAATGGTGCAATCTATCAGGCGATTATTAAAAAAAACTGTTAAACGTCAAAATTAACGAAGTGTACAATATGGTACAATACAATAGCACTAAATACAATATTGTTATGCTTTATTGCTACACTGAGAATATGGGATATATTTGAGAGCGTACGTTAGAAACATAGCAACATAGCAATAAATGAAAAAAATATGTTTAATAATATATATATATATATTATTATATTCAATATCCGTAAAGTGCTGACGATAAACGCCTAGCGGTCAAGAGACTATATATCTAGGGTATAAAAGCAAAGGCAGTAATTTAAAAAAAAAAATTAATGCAGTCATCGAGGATTACTAATTTATCATGTACCGAATTCAAGATTTTATAGAAACATAACCTATAAATTTTAAGGAAAGATGTTATTGGAAGGGATAGATACATAAAATCTAGAAATCAGTTGATATTAAATGAGTAATCCTCGGTGACTGCATTCAAAATATTTTTTTTGGATATTGCTGCCTTTGCTTTTATACATACAAAATATATAAGATTATTTAAAAATATGGTTGCAAATAAACTGTACGCACTGGGTTACTGACTTAAAAAAATTTGATAAGATGCTTCGGGTCCATAAGGTATAATACTAACCTTGCTGTAGGTGGGCGTAAATGGTACAAGAATTCGAGAGCGCCCACGAACAACCTGGCAAGTCTAAATAAATCTGTCAGAAAAAAGGATATACCAGAATTTACTGTTTCTGAGGTAAGTTTGTAGAGCTTCATAATTATTTGTACAGAAATAAAACACTTGTTTTTTTATTCTACATGTTTGATTTTCGGTTTATGAGTGTTTATCAATTTAACTCAACAAATTGTATTTATATCAATGTTAATCAATAGTTAAAGACACATATGTATCTGTTATGCATCATACGAATTGTATGCGTTGAATTTACAGGCGTAAAATTGATATAGCTATCGTTAATTATAAAGCATAATTATTACCTAGAACAGGTGTGGCGAACCTAGGTCATGCGAACGATTTCCAAGTACAAAAATATTTTTTTAAATTTTTAAGTTTAAGGTATTACAATTTTGATAAAATAATCTATTTTCATTTTTATGCTGGCTACACTGCCTTTGACGTTAGTTTTCGTTTAAGGTTATGTACGTTGTAATTTGTTGTTTATCGCCGTCGCAGGTGTCACTCTCAGTGAAAATAAGTTGGTTGTCCTGACGAAGAGACAGGAACATCTCGAAACCAGTAGACTAAAAATCTCCTTAAGTAATAATATACTAACATAACTAACATTTTGTTAAAATGCCTGACCACATTGATGCTTTAAATATTAAAAATTTTAATATTATATATACTTAAATTTTAGATATCTCACAGAGACGTAACTATTTATATGGGAAAGTACGTGGACAAAAAAGACAAAAGAATCATCACATAAACAGCTTCCTCTCTGTTCGAGACATCTATAATTTTTATATAAATAATGACGTTCCCTCTGGGGACAACATCCAGTAATTGTGTTCTCAAAAATTTTAACATACCTACTTAAAACATATTGTAAGATATCTTGATTCGTCGCGATTGTTTCACATGCCACGGCGTCCCGAAGTTGACTGAATTCTTTATCCTTTACCTCCATGTGGATTTTCATCCAGGCGCCGGAAGTGCGTCACGCGGAGCCAGCGCCGCCTGTAATGCGATGATGGACACGGCGCGGCGCGAGGGTCCGACCGCAGGCCCGAGGCGCGCGCACCCGATACACCTTGAGACGCGTCTCACCATCACCGCTGACCTTCCCCCTCCAGAGATGTGGCTTCCGATCAGGAAGGATATCCCGTTTTTATTTTTGTTTTGTTTCGTACAGAGCGTCGACTTTTTTTAAGCCACAACACAACCAGCACCCCTTGTCTTAGATATGACATGTCGAAAATGGCAAAGTTTCTATTCTCAAAAAGAAATCCTGGAATGTGGGTAGTAAATCCATTTGGTTTTTTTATCGTGCACCATCATAATCATGTTTTTAACGAAATATTTTATAAAGTAAAAAATGAGAAGAAAATAGTATTTTCAATAGTTTTTTAAGCTATCATACTAGACAAACAAATATTTCCTCCAAGCAATTTGGAGCTAACTCATCATGTACATTATTTATAATATCCACGTAAACTTAAGAAATAAAAAAATTAAAATAATAAAAAAACATTATGTTTCATATATACTACTACATACAGATACATATGCATTTTTACGAAACTGCATTGCAACTGAAATACTAGAAAAGAATTGATTAAAATACAGATTTATACGAGTAATATTTTACCATTTTTTCAATTAAAAGTTATTGAAATAAATGCATACTAAAAATTAAATACTTGCAAGGAAATGGTCGAAAATATATTTATTTTTCTTTTTTAAACGCTTCAACAGGCCAAGAGGCTCAATTAATGAAGAACCACAAAAATAACCAAGCGGTGAATCACATAGATTTATTGTGACCTCACCGGGAATCGAACTCGGAACCCTCGGTGTGAGAAACCACTGGGCTACGAGGGCCTTTTGAAGATATGTCTGTAAATTAAATACAAATAGATGCCATCGAAAATGTCAAACAAACAATCAATATGTATACTAAATACGTACTTAGCTAATATTTTTTTTAAATTTATAAATTACTTTGTTGTCATTACGGTAAAGCCGATTTTTTCTTATCACACCGTAATTTTTTTTTGTACATTACGGCAGAGGCTTTATATCGAACATAGCCAATCATCTTCATGATTATTATTTTATTACAGTAGGAGATATCTAAAGTGTTAACTTTTGTGCACTTGACATTCCATGTTGAAGGCCAATAATTAAATTAAATAATAAATGTAACGTAAAAGCAAACACAATACCTTGTAGAGCAGAAAAATTTCTTTCGAATTGAGTACATATATTAATTACCTTTACCAATTCGTTTTACTTTTGGCGCGAATTTTAAAATTTGGAAAAAATGGATACTACTTACGCTAAAACCTAATACCGTATCCATGAGCGTGCCAAACATTCCCGCCTTAGGACAGGTAAAATAATTATTTATATAATAATAATATTGATGATTGTTTTTATTGTGTTTGAAAATTAATTTTAAAAATTAAATATTGTGTTAACGCGAGCGCTATCAAAGCTGTGGCTTTATTATTTCCCGCTTTTCAGCTCGGTTGCGTCAGTATGTTAAACATCGTTTAATTCTTGTGTTCGCCATTGTCGCAGAAATGTCATAAATTACAGGTTGCGGCGTGGGTGTCGTCCGCTTAGGAGATGAAAATATTTCAGAGAGGGAATCGCGCTGGCACAGAGGATGGGAAAATACATTAACTAACGACGGGCGTATTCCGAAAATAATAAGATTGTTGTTTGGTGACTGCTACTCCAACACTCATAAACAGGGAAACGTCAAGACATCTGTCTATCAATACTTCTATCATTGTGACGTTAATATTGAGTTTAATTTAATATTTGAACTCTTTGGATGAAGAGGTTACTAGGTATGTGTGGAGCAAACTGATTTCTACCAAATTTTAAAATAAAATATTATTTTAAAATTTGGTAGAAAAGAAAGAAAAAAAAAGTACTTATTTATTACTTATTATTCGTCAAAAACTTATACTTTAGACAAAACTCCAGATTGCAATGACTGGTTTGCGTAATGATATAAATATCGCTTCCACATCAAAAAAATAGATATTTTTTTAAGAATAACCAGACATATCTACCTATTCTGATTTAATACGGTTTGTATGCCATTACTGCACAACTGTTGGGTATTGAGAAGTGATGTTGCACCGTGTGTTTTTAATGACAACTGTTTATTAATCCCTTATACTGCACATTCCCCTCAATCAACATATCACACAATTACACGGACGTCCCGTCCGCCGAATAAGGTCTAAATAATGTCTTGTCTATTTTCGAGTATTGGGATAATCACCAGGATAACAATCTTTTTATTTTCAGAATACGGCCGAACGTCTGTATTCTGGTTTATAAATTCCAATGACCTTAATTGTCAGCGTCGGCTCCTTGCTGATATCGAGCGCGAGCGGGCGGGAACTAATGTGGTTAAAACGTTATTCTAACCGGTTATTTTTGGGATTTGTATCTGATTGTATCGATAATCGATAACTAAGATATAATTGTTGTCTATTAGCTATGGTTGCCTGTAGAATTGCGAACAATCAGTTACCAATCATCAACACATCAGACACATATATAAAATAACGGTTAATGTGTCACTGGTTAAAATACCATCACCAGCGCCGGGAACATTGATCGAGCGCCCAATATTCCTCGCGGACAAATTTTCAATATAATATTCCCGACAAATTACTCGCTGGCCGACAATCGATTCCTCGCATTTGATTGGACACTTGTATCAAAAATATGACAATTTTAATTAAGTGTGCGCATCGATGGTCACAAGCGCGTGCAATCATATGTATGATTTCGACGCAAATGTACAGGGTGTAACGTAGCTAGTCCACAATACTTAACAAGTAGATTCCTGACTAAAGTACGAGTCGACGTTGTTGAAACAACAATGTTCTAATATCAACAGTTATGGAGATAGACGACTTCAAAGTTTGCATTTTTTTTTAATATTTCTGACTTATTTTCTGTAAAACCTTATATTATCATTACAGTTAATTAATTATATTAATTACATAAAAATTCCCTTCATTACAAATGATTGACTGTCAATTTCTCGATTTTACGCATAGCCTGACCAAAAAGCGAATCATAAAATATTTTAGAGAAAATTACAGAAATTATTTAAAATATATTAATCTATATACAAGATTCGAATGTGGAGCCTACAAAAAGCCTGGACTTAAATATAAGCAAATTCAATTACCTAAAATAATATAATTATTTTCGACATCCGTAACCATATGAAATAAATATAATTTTGGAATTTTGACTTTATTTCGTTGGCGTATTTTTTTTTCACACGATCTTAATAGAAAAACCTACAAATGTTCTTTCTAACATGCTCATAATCATCTACATGATCGTAACATTTATACGAAAAATTATTACAATTTACTTTATATTCATTTAAAAAAAAATACTCAGCATCATAATAAAACATTGTTATTATTATAACCAAATTTTTTAATGTTTTTCCTTTAACTTCAGAGTTATCTCGCAGGTTTTATAAAGTACCTACCTAAATGGACATTTTTTTATATTAAAAAAATTCACATGAATTTTCATTCGATATTCGTGGAAGTGACTGCGTTTAAGTGATGAATGGTCCATTATGTGTGTTTATCAGAAACACCACAGCAAAACCTAAATTTTCAAAAGAGAGGCCTTTGAAACTTTTGTCAGATGGTGTGTACATACAGATAGTAGCAGATGTCTTGCCTACAAAACTAGAAAAATATCACTGAATATAAATCTCATACATACACTAGAATCAAGGCCGCAATTCGTGGTCTGAATTCCGATAGGACTCGAATACGAAAAGGGGAAAATATTTAACACTTGGATAAAAATTATGCATTAGCAACTAGCCTGTAGCGTATCTAAGAAGAGTAGTTTAAGCTTTAAAAATATATTATATGTAGGAAAAATTACTTAGAAAGCTTACAACCGGACTTTAGAAAGTTATATAAAAAAAATAATAGCCTATTAGCCTTTAAATCGGACCATGCAACACCTATGATCGATAAACGTCCTTTTTATCACACAATGGAATACTTTTATAGGTTAAAAATCAGAATTAACGCAGTATGATTGTCTTAACAATGGAAGCTTAAGCTTCCATTTTAAATCTTGAAATGACTCTCATAAAACTGAATAAATTCGGAAAGTATCCAAAAATTGTTATAAAAAATGTTTTGTTGCTATTTATTGTCGGACACACTAAACTAAATCAAAGGGCACAAATTTCAGTTAACAGTAGGTACAAAAGTTATATTCGTATTAATATCGACTGCTTAGTGTCAATTCGGTACACAGCTACAAAACATGAAATATGGTTTGTATGCCATTACTGCACAACTGTTGGGTATTGAGAAGTGATGTTGCTTACGTATGTTTATGGTATCAAAACAATTTTTTGCTGTGTTAATTGCAAAGTCTTCATAAATTTTGGAGCTATATCGAATTGACTAAACAGTAGATATGAATTTGATTTCTTACTAGCAGTTAAGCAATCGGCTATCGCCGATGTAATGCATCAGTTTTCTTGTAACCCATCCCTTACTATGCGGTAAAACTAGTCTACCCGGCCAATTAAAACCGGAATATTTCCGCAAATACGTACAGTTTAAAATTAATATTTTTTCTAATAGAAATGATTAGTGAAAGACAACTATGTAAGCTGAATTCTAATGGAAATAGTTACTTTTTAATTCCACCCGATCTAAATGTGATACGTTGAATGGAAGCTGCAATAAAAATAAAAATTTTACAAAGACAGGAAGATATTTACAGCTGTAAGAGTAACAAATAAATTATTATAATTATATCTGTCTTATTGATTAAAATAAGAGAGTTTAGGAGGAAGCCCTTGTTGGATAGGACTTTATGAATATATTAACAAGTAGAGAACAATTCACATTATTATAATTATTCTTTTTTCACTCTTAAAATTGACTGCTTACAAGTATTTCCATCACGGATAAGGATTACATAAACAAGGGGGATTATGAGTAATAGTCAAAATGATGGCAGACGCATTACAATTTATATAAAAGCTTCCGCACAATAAAATTGGCGTCCCATTCATATGAATCAAATTTTCGGCCTTCGTAACACGCAAACTGACGACCCATTATTATTATTGCTATAGAATTTTCAAAGCTGGTGAACGAAGAGTTTTGCATAACACGTGTTATGAGCTTGCTGGTATTGCGTAGCTCCGACCGCGAACAAACGACGGGTTTAACAATATCCACTGATGTTGACTAGTTTGACGTTTGAATGACATAGACTTCGGAAGAGGATGGAAATAAATAAGCGGTAATTTTGTTTTTCTGTTGCGATGACGACCTTGCAGACACAAAGACCAGGTCAGAAGCGCACAACGTAATAGGTTTGCGGTCGCGAGTCTTGTGATTCTTCGATTTTTTACCGTCTGAGATTGACACATAACATGTCGAAAAAGGAACGCGTTGAAATATCTGCTCGATCTCGTGACTGGTATTCGAGGTTTGATCAAAAAATACGCGAAATTTTCGTATATTCAATTTATCAAATAAAGGAAGGATCGCCAAGATGGTTTGGTTCCTCGCTCACACGTTCCCCATGTATGAATAAATTTAAATCATTATTCTAGTGCCAACTCTGATGTATGGAAGTCAGCCTGTATGTAGTAAAGTAGTCTGAATACGGTAGAAATGCGGTCACTAAAGCGCTTGTGTGGAAAAACTTTGGTCGATAGAGCGAGGAATGAACAAATTAGAAGTGAATTTAATGCTGGCTGTAGTGTGGTAGACAGAACAAAGAAAGGAGTGCTGAGATAGTTTAGTCATGTAGAACGTATGGGGGAGGAAAGGATGGCTAAGAATATATATGAGGCGCGTGTTGAAGGCAGCAGGAAAAGAGACCATCCGCGAAAGACCTGGCACGAGCAGATACTACAAATATTGGAGAATGGCCCTGTTAAAAGCCTCAACAACCGTAGAGCCTGCATGAGAATATGCATGTAGCTGAAGCAAAAGTGGTGTTTAAGATGGAAGAATATGGCGTTCTATCTCTTTGTCTACCCCTGCGGAGAACGGCGTGATGGTTAGCTAGCTCAGTGTGAAAATAATAAGAATAATGATTTGACACGTATTCCGTGTGCACGCACATCTCTAGGGCTTTTGCCGATCTTCGAAGCCCTTCTGGGATGCAATTTTCGGTATGGCGTTTATTATTTTATGATTTTTTTTTCAATTGATTCAGCAACATTGTAGATTGGCATTTAAAAAAATATTGATTGCATTATTTGTATATATCTCCTTCTTTTATTTGATTAATTACACCAACATGTTTCAGAAAAACCTTTTCATCGTCAGGGTGTTGTATAACTGTCAAAATATCCTATGTATATATTTCGTTCATATTTTAGTTAACATGCAGTTTGTACACAAATCGCCCGCGCGCGCAACATTGACGTCCTTCAGCGATTCTGTCTTTACCTTCTCGATGTTGGCATAGACTTTTACAGTTTTTTTCATCTTCGGGAATAG
This sequence comes from Agrypnia vestita, assembly GCA_016648135.1. Taxonomy (NCBI): domain Eukaryota; kingdom Metazoa; phylum Arthropoda; class Insecta; order Trichoptera; family Phryganeidae; genus Agrypnia; species Agrypnia vestita. The sequence goes on along the minus strand of JADDOH010011412.1, from coordinate 123,121 downwards.
AAAGAAGTGACGGGGGGCATTTCTGACGACTGCAGAGGATGAGGCGTCATAACGGTGTTGTTTTTGGCCAGAAAACTTTGAATCTTAATTCAATTTTTTCTATAGTAAAAAAACGCCCAGTACGTCAAAAGACATGTAATCTTTTCGACAGCCAACAATAAAGTAAGAATTCAATACGGTTACCGCGAACAAACGTACGAACGAAAAAGGTGACAATTTGACTTGTACAGCCCATGAAATCAAAAAACTCGCGAATTTTTTGATCAAACCTCGTATGCATGTATCTATTGAGTCTTTGATATTTTGCACCTGTTTTTGTTACGTTACAATGCAAATATTGACAAAAAATATAATGGCGAGACATTCAATCGAGTCACGCTACATAAATTATAGAAGTCTCAAGGAGACGAAGCTATTTATATGGGAAACGTGTATGGAATTCTTTATAGGGTGGCCCAGGGCTTTTGACCTGCATGAGCTGGCTTAAGTGAACTATTATTATTAAGCCGGCATATTGAGAAGCAAAATCGCCACTTTGCATATAACGAGAATTCAGAATTCAATTGAATATGATTATCTGACGTATAGTGCCAATTTTACAAATGATATAATAACTGATTTTTTAATCATGTCTGTGTGTCAAAGAAGCATCTTTATCAAAAATATATTAAATTTGAAACTTCCGCTCTGGTTTAAAAGCAGTTACAAAAATTCTCATCTGAAATTCGTTTGTTAAATAGTGGCGATTTTGCTTCAAATCCCCCCAGGCAATATAACATTTAATTCTACGCGTCTGCTAATAAAATTGTTGAAAATTTGACATGATTTACAACTGGGCATATTAAAGACTGCAAAAAGTATATTAAGAGGTGATATCTCGTAGGATGGTACGGATTTGTAACGTAACGGGAATGGTCATCGTTTATAACTCGACGAGTTCTGATGATGACGGCGAGCGCGCGCATATTCCCTTGCCCCTGCGGGCCCTACGGTATATTTGGTGACCCGTATTAATTCCGATGAGCTCACAGCTTACTTACTGCGCACAGATTCTTGTCCTCCGAAATAACACACACAAACACACACGGGTCTATTCTCATTGGTTTACATTATTATAACAATAATGTATTGACAGACAGAAGATATAACATCGTACACTTCGTCACTTTTGACGGCGTGAATCCCAATTATAATAATTTCGCTGTCTGTCCGCATGTCCGTCCGTCTGCCTGTAACTTAGCGTAGCGTCAATAATTTCGTTCGGGGCTCGAACCCCGGGCCAGCAAACCCGAAGAAACAAACAGAAATCCCGAACGAAACAAAACGTAAAAACGGCAGCGATAGCGTGTGCGTGACCCGTCAAAAATACAATACATATAGGACTTAGAAAAAAGTTTTTATGCGATTAAGAATTTACGGACGTTACACGAAGTTACGACGGACGGACAGATAACGAAATTATTACAATTATCATTTAAACGATATCCGTTTCTCCGTATAAATTACGTTTTTAATAGTGCAAAAACACCGACAAAATTATGCTGAACCCTTCACACTTGTATTATAAAAAAAGGCTAAGATTTCTCTACTGCCTTTAAAAAATACTATAGTTAGTAAGTTTAATCACAAATCTAGTCCAATCCTGAAGTCCAGAACAAAATAGATAACTCATTGTGATCATTACAAGTTGGATTCACATATTTTAAAGCGAAAGGTTTACACGCGAACTTTTGACAGGATAGGAAAACATGATTTAGTTTAATGCTTCTTGTTTCCTGTGTTCCCGGAAAGGGACCTCGAGGCGAGCGAGCCGGAAAGCTAAATGTAATGTATTTCTTCAACATCTGAATAAATACGAGAAATCATAACACAATTTTAAGCAACAGTAAGGTATAAAACATTGCAAGTAATATTAGTGAATAAACATGTTAACGCACATCATTTTGCATTAGGCATTGTTGGTATTTTTTTATGCTAAGGCCATCTCGCTACGTACTCGCGTGGGTGCAATAAGGACCAAAATAACATTTATTACAACTATATAGATACTAGCTGTAACCCGTCAAAAATGACGATACTTTTACATGCCGGTTCCTAAAGTATAAGTAGGTATTTAATTATTTATAACCGACACCCATGAAATAGTAATAACGACTTTTATGAAAATATTTGAATATTTTTTTTTATATTTCCCCTGCCAGCAGTTAAACGTACAATTCTGAACTCTGGCGATTGGGCGGAACATGAAATGGTTCGCGCCTTGGCCAAGTCCTATATGTACTGTATTTTTGACGGGTGATGCAGGCTCAGCATGATGTTGGGTTATTTTTTTTTTTTTTGCGGCGATTTTGAATAAAATTACGGACGTACCACGAAATTACGGGTACAGACAGACGGACAGATAGCGAAATTATTATGTTTGATAGCTCAATGGTAGAGCATTCGAAAATATACCACTCTGAAAGTTTCAGAGCTCTAGCTAGTCGGTAAAATTGCGGGTGCTTCGATTATTGAATTTGGAGACAGACAGCCAAGTGAAGCGAAATAAAATCGTGTAAAAATACCAGACACTCGAGTCGACTTACGAAGCTCGCCACTGCAATAATTATTGACATTGAAATGTGCTTCAAAGTCGGGAGCCGGCGATCCTCCGCAACGCGATATCTCCGCGCGGAATAAAACCGCGTGGAGCACCAAACCAGTTCGCCGACAAACCGGGCGGCTAATCCGCGGAGCGCTTTGGTGACACCTAGTGATGGGTGAACCGTTATTTTAACCAGTTATTTTCGGTACGGTTATTTGGGATTTGTATCGATGATTGATAACTAAGGTACGTTTTTTGTCTATTGCCGATGGTTTCCTGTCGAATTGCAAAAAAATCGGTTGCCAATTATCTACACAATCAGATGTAAATCTCAAGTAACTGTTAGTGTGTCACCGGTTAAAATACCAGTACTAGTGACACCGAGAAAACTGTGAAAAACGTGCATTGAAAAATATTTTTTAGTATTAATTTGTACGTTACTTTAATTTATTTATTTATTAATTAATGAATAAAATATCTTAACAGTTTCAATCATTATAATGTTAGAGCATAGTGCACATAGCATAATCCAATTACAATGATTCACAAATGTTTAAGGCGTAGTAAATTAAGTACTATGTTGGATAAGAGAATATTTGAAAGCTAAGAGAATATGTGGGGTGTAAGCAACGAACAATATCAAAGTAAAATAATGGTAATAAATGAAGAAATGTAAACTGTTATACTCGAAATATTATCAAGAGATTGCAGAAGCAGAAGGAATTGCACGTAATCGAGGAGTTTACAGTACTTTGCACGTTTTACAATAAATTTGAAATCACTAGAAATGTTTAGGAGCCAGTCGATCACGCTCGAAGCTTCGCGAAGCGACATTCTCTATTTAAGGGGTGAAAGAAACGCAGCGCGGAAGAGCTGTTGTTGTGACGTTTCAGCGATTCAGTGTGTTTAAGTAGTTTAAATTGAGTTGCAATTAGAATTAAGTTGTCAAGGAGAGAAAAGCGAAGTGGGGGTTATATTACACTTCGTACCCGCTCCCGCTTATTGTGTATGTCGATACCCCTTCGTCCACCGTGGGGTCATCACCGACGTGCTGACGATAGGCATGTCAAAAAATAAATAACAAGGCCCCGACGTGGCCGGTGTCGATACCCCGGGCCGCTCCGACCACGCGAGGTCCAAAAAACACCGCGAAGACTCTGGCTCGTTGAAAAAAGAAGAAATTGCCGCGGAGGCGGTTGACCTTGGCTCGGCAGCAGACACACAGGTACACGGAAATAGAAAAAACACACCCAGCCGACGGCCAGAGGTGTTTGGGATATAACAAGATGGATGGATGCGCGGAAAACCAGAATATAAACGTAAATAAATATGAATAAATGGTCGTAATTCACGCCGTTTACGATATTAAATTTGATCGTTCGATTTCTGATGAACGCATCGCGGGCGTGAGTCGGCTGGCATTTAAACGGTACAATATTTTCGTTCGATGCGTTATTGAAGAAAAGCGAATGTATCGTGGTTGTATATATTAGCGAAGAGACAGATTGCTACTTTTGACTCATTTGGAACTTATGCGTTCAAGGTGAATGATTACCTCGAATGTACCTAAACGCATAAGTTCACAACAAAATCACTTACTAATTAGTTAATTAGGATTTAAATATTGTTAAAAAAAACGACACACTCGAAATAGTAATGATCCAAAAATCAGTAACGAATAGTAATGATCCGAAATAGTGATGATCTAATAAAAATTTCCATTGTTAGTGAAAAAATTCGCGTACAGACATCTCGCGGACGCATAAAAGTGATTGCAAGATGACTGTTTCTTTATTTATAAATTCATAATTTTTAAATCCCGCGGACCAGGATTTTTCTCAATATATTTAACACTAAAAAATGCAATCTAGGATTTTTTAGTGTTAAATATATTAAGAAAAATTTTCTCGCGGACCACCACTTTAGCGACCGCTGATCTAAATCATACGAGTTACACACCTTTTCATCGAATCATACTAAAATCGTTTACATTTTACCATTGTCTACATTTTTAAAACTTTTTCTTTATTATAGTAGCTGTAACCCGTCAAAAATGACGGGACTTTTACGTGTCGGTACCTAAAGAATTTATTTATTTAAAAAAGGAAAAAAAGATGAAAAAAGAAAAGAAAAAAGAAGAAAATAAAAAAAGTTTTTTATAAAAGTAGTTACGGACATCACAGTAAGTTACGGACAGACAGACAGACAACGAAATTATTGTTTTGTTTCAGAGGTTAGTTTGTAGAACTCCATAACCACACATTTGTAAATATAAACAATTATTTATATGAGGGCATTATCAATCATTATCTCATAAGGCGAAACGCGCCTCAGAAAATTAAAAAGGTAGAACTTAAAAAACAATTGTTTTTATTTCCGTATGAACAAATTATTAATTTTTAATTAAAAGAAATTATTATTGGGATAATTTCTCAAAAAGTTGTCATAATTATGTTTCCACTCTCCACTTAATTTATCGTTGATATTTCACCATTGTATTAAACTTTTCTTTACTGCATTTTCTTATTTTACACATGTACTGCACAAGCCCTTGACATTTATAAAGGAGAAGAAAATGTATTATTTTGATAATCTTTGTGATAATTTATATCTAATATCTATCCCAAGATCTTTTGCGTAATGAGGTAATGCGTTGTATTGCCTATAGACGATGTATTTGTAGGGAGTTAATTCCAAATTTCGTCATGTGAATTGATGACGATAAATGTATTTGGTTTTGTGTTCCTGCTGTGTTGGTGTACGTTGGAATTAAAGACTGCTTTAATATTGGTGTGTGATGAGTATTGAATTACTTGTAATATGACAGTTGTAATGTAATATTTTGGCAGAATCGTAAAAGGAAGTACTTGCGTCCGTGAGTGTGACACATACCTACCACGTAATACGCATTTGAAATATTATGTATCCCGTGGTAGTTGATATATATATATTTCTTATGGTTCTGTTTTGTGTGATGAATATTATATAAAACTAGCTATGACCATAAATGATGGACTTGTGTGTTGGAATTCCAATATTACATTAATTAGTTATAAATATATCCTAGTGGTATAATATACAGGGTGTATCAGAGTATGCTTTACAAGTGGGTTCCTGCCTTGATTGTGAGTCGAAAATGTTCAAGCAAACATGACCTATAATATCAATAGATATGGAGTTGTGCAATATTAAAGTTTGCAGTTTTTTTTCAATATTTCTGAATTATTTTTTAAAAAACTTTGAAATATCATTAACAGTAACTTATATCGATTAAGAAGAATTCATTCGTTTTAATAAAAGTTAAATAAAATAATAAAAACCTTGAAAAAATTTTAATTGGAATTTTTCCAATTGGAATTGAAAGGTTTCTACTGATGATTGGAAGGTTTTTACCGATGAAACTTGACTTGTGTTAAAGGGAATGAATTCTTCATATTAGATATAAGTTACTATAATGATAGTCCAACGTTTTTCAAAAAATAAATGAGAAATTTTGAAAAAAGAGCAAACTTTGATGCCTCATATCTCCTGAACTATTGATATTATTAAGTCATGGTTGCTTGAAAATTTTCGACTCATAATCAAGGCAGGAATCCACCTCTAAAGTATTTTGGATTAGCTCTGTTACACCACGTATATATTTTCGACTCATAAATTAATTGAAGTATTGCGGACTAGCCAATGTTGCCTGTAAAATCCCCCGTTCCTTTGAAATATAGAAATTCCACTGTACTAAAATATGGATACGCTGTGAAATGAGTCGGGTTGGTCAGAAAGCAGCGTTGAAAACTGTTGCGAGATTATAAATTCAACCGCCACGCAAACATCTACGAAAACCGGCGTGCAGAAATTCTGAAACGAGGATGCAAATGTGAGCATCACAGAAAATGCAATGAAATAATAATGAATCCGGCCGAGGCGGGTGGGGCGACTGCGAATAGGCGGCGAACAGTCGTCATGATGGAAACCGACGTCTGCGCGAGTCCTTGACGCGCTCATTCCATTCCGGGGGCCGGGCCAGCCAGGGTAGGGACAAAAAGCCAATTAGCCGCGTGTAAGCCAATTAGCCATGTCGAATAGTTCACGTCCATGAGACGCACGGCAGCGGCACGCGTGTTTGCGCGTTTCTTTGAGGAATCTCAACAGTCGTAGAGTTACATCATCCGCTCGGAAGAATTTTGAGAAAAATGGGGTTAGTGTCATGTTATGGTGTAGTTTTTAAAAATCTATCGAATAAGATTCCGCTCCATTGCGTTAAAAAAAATATTTGGATGTGTTGCAAAACTCAAAATTTCCTAATATGACTTTATGATCTCTGATTGCTGAAATTCTACTTAATTTGCTTCAGTTTTTCACAAATGCCAAGTAAAATGTAACTTTCACAACAAATAAAATTATGTATTGCGAAATCGTAGTATGCTCGTGTTAGCGTGTAAAAAGCGCCGTATAGCGTCTTGGTAGCGTCAGTTGCGGACATTGTTACGCAGATAATTATGTTTTTTAATTATTACCAATATTACAGTAGGATTTGGTAGAAATCAGTTTTTTTGATACACATCTACTAATTTTTTCATGCAGTGTCCAAATAGTAAATTAAATCCAATATTTCCGCTACAATGATAGAAATAATGACATTTGACAGACTTTTTAGCTAAATATAAAATAAAAATTTAACGCATACATAAATAAGTACGTCCCGTCTATTTTATCGTTGGACAATTTATTTTATATTATATTTTACAGGCGTTATAGAAACAATCAGTTTTTGCCAGAAGTCTATGTTTAGTGATCGGAAAATTCTGGTAGAAGGCCCAAAATGCTATATACATTTCTGGTGTGTGTGTGGAGCTATATACACTCCCTTACAAGGAACGGTACATCAGAAACGTTATTTAAAAAAAATACTAAAAATGGATGCATTAAAAAAAATCTATTTACTTTGTGGTGTGGTGAGGTTAATGTTAAAAATGTCCGATTATCGTTACGTGATTCGCGTATGCGAAAGATGAAGGAATTCTGTGTACAAGTTTTTCTACATCTGTGAACATGGAAGGGCAGAACATAGATAGAGATCCGCTGGAGTTGACTAGGACAATCGGTGTGTAGATATAGGTCTTTTCATATAAGCTTGCAATTGAGTTAGTGTGGGTACAGTGCGTAATACGCGCATTGTTTTGTTGTGTTAAGTTTACGGATACGAGGGGAGCGTATCCGTAAACTTAACACAACGAAACATGGCGCGTATTACGCACTGTACCCACACTGACTCAATTGCAAGCTTATAAATGTTGCTTCCAGATAAGACCCAACAGACGTACCAGACCTACAATTCGAGTCCCTATAATCGTAATAGTAATCACAGCACATTACAGCTGACATCAGTAAACAGAACGATTAACTTTGTGTACAGAGGTATCAGAGGCGTCCCGGGAAAACACGGAAACAATGAATAATAATTGTGATTCCTACACCAAATTGCGACCTAATCTAGTCATTTCTTGTCTGGGGTGACACACTGTAAATCGGCTGTAATTTGAGCAAACCAACGCGCGCGTTAACGAGCTTCGTTTTTTTTTATTCTGGGATTCGAAAATATATATTTAGAGGTAAAGTTTGTAAGTTTGGATGTAGGAGGTAATCTCCGTAAAACTACTCATCCGATTTCAAAAATTCTTTCACCAATATTTAGAATAGACTTGCAGGGTGGACATAGGCTATATAATATTATCCCGTTAAAATAAAAGGGCTTTTCGTGGCGAAATGCGACGAAAAAACGGTCGAGCGATGCGTTTTTTACTGTAAATCCACAGTAAAATTCATCTCAGTTTTTAGTTTGATCTCCCAAATCTACCTTTTTTTTTACCTTAGAGAACACATTTTTACATTTTTATTATATAATATACTATGTAGGTATGTATATTTAATGAAAATAAAAATTATTTAACATAAATTAGTTTTTTTTAACGTAGAGAAATTTTCTTTTTAAATTTTGAAACAAATGCACAATTTCAAGGTAGCAGATGCAAGAGAACACATACGTACGATTTCTCGTCAAAATCGATTATTTTTGCAAGATCGCACATCCCTATTTGAAACAGACAAAAACTGTACATTTGGAGTATTTTTACGTTTACAGTTTTCGACAGTTTTTCTTACGGTCGTATACAGTTTTACACTATGACAGGGTTGGCAACAGTGCTGGGATTATTTAACAACGTGAATAAACAAAGAAAAAAAAAATTAATGCCCACAATTGGCTAGAGAATATTAGAAAATAAAAACTGAAATTCTGGTTATTTTTTCACCAAGTGTTTTTATCTCTCCTGTGAAATGTTGTTTTTGCATGTAGACCATTTTTGTAGGGACGTCTTCATATTACCTTATTATGCTTGCGCCCTTTAGAGGACCTGGCAGTCCTGCGTGGACGCCTCGACCAGCGCAATCTTCCTTCAGATAGCCCGCCAACGGGGGCGACGATAAAGATTGTGGAATTGTTATTCTCCTCGTGACCAGAGGTGGCCATCGCATTGCTGCAACGTCACCGCGGATGCACCGTAACGGTGCAGGGACCTTCTACTGCATTATTCATCGGCGCGATGCGAGGGCGGATACCGTCCAAATGAGAGGGATTTCATTAGCCTAAAGCCGTCAAAAATTGGCTGGGCGATGAGCGTGTCGGGGTTACTAAAATGCAGGAACCCATTAGACAGCCACGAGTGTTTCAGTAATTTTTTTATTTATTTATTTTTGTGCGTACGGTGAATAGCACCATTAAAAAATGTATTATTTTTTAACGCTTGAACAGTTCAAGAGGCTCAATTCTTGAAGTCGTTACATCACACGTTACATTTAAAACAAATGTAAGAATAACCGTCTCTTATAACTTTAAAGGACCATTTTTCAAAATTGCGATCAATGAATCCGACAAAAAATGTATTGTAGTTATTCAATTATGAATATAATTAAACAAATTAACTTAGTTTATCACTTTATTTTTGGTAAAACCAACCGGTTTCGGAAACAACGTTCCTGCGTCAGGGTATACTTTATTAACCGAGAAGCTGTATAAAGCTTGGCACGACCTAAAATAATAAAAATATGTATAAATTTATTTATTTTATAATAATGGATACTAAAAAAAAAAAATATAAAAATAAAAAGTAATACTAAATAAACTTTACAAATTATGGGCAATCATACCTCGGTGTCAATTTCCAAAGAGTGGGTAAAGAGTGAGGAGTGGGAAAGAAACAGATGATAGGGTGAAAGGGAACATATTCGAGATATGACTGTACGTTAATATTTTTTTAACTATTCGTGATAAATTCATTATTATTTATGGATTTCTTAATTTCTAGGGCTTCTAAATTATTTAAACGTCTACTTTTACTATCAATGTGAAGAATATTGACTGCTGTATTTTTATCAAAACTATGGTCATTCTCAATTACGTGATTGACAAATTCGGAAAAATTTGAATCATTTAAGCATTTTACAAGTTCTTTAATCCTAAAATCAAAATTACCACTCGTTTTTTTCGAATATAAAGAGGGACAGTCATTACATTTTACTTTATAAACACCCGAGTGAGTCAATTTGTGATATTTATCTTTAACATTTTTCAGAAAGTTACCAATATTATATTTTGTATAAAAAGCTGATTTTATGTGGGAGGGGGGAGATTTTTTGAGCATTCAATTAAAAAATTGTTAATATAAAAATCCTACGCCATTGTTTACCTCATTTTGGGTATCAGAATAAATTGAGAAATTTATATTCCTTGTTAAATTGATGTTGCCTGTTCACGGTCACAAAACGACTATAAAAACGCGGAAACTCCTAAATCATCAGCCTGAAAAAGGTACTTGTCTAGATATTAAGACAGATAATTAGAGTGTTACCCACGCAATGTGCACAACCAACAAGCAAATGCACTATGCAGTGACATAAATATGTACAATCTGGACCGTTGCATCATGCAGTCTACAGCGTTGGTGCATTTATTAAGCCCACAACTAGAAAAAAGACAGTTTGTGTGAGACACACGCATAATATGTGTAAAGCTAGATATAACCAAGAAAAAAGGGTATTAAAATGCTATTGGAAGACGAAAGGATTGTAGGAAGCTTTCAAAAACAATTTAGAGAAAGAATTGTTTATCTATTAATTAATCGTAATTACGCGAAAAAATAATCTAGATATTGGTCTATGTGTCATGCCCTATGAATGTTGGATTCCAATTTAATATTCACGTAGACCTCTTTCCATATGAGAAAGACAATCAAATTAGTATGTGTAAGCCGTGCGTACGAGGCATTATTTCGTTGTATTGGTCTTAACAATGTGCGTCGTACGCTCGGCTTACACATACTAATTCGATTGCTTTTCTTAAATGAAATTTACTATAATTACAAGCAGAAAACAATCGGCTGTCGTCGATTGCTGCTCCCGATCCCGGGCATTTTTTAAAGTTTTTTTCGAGTTTTTTTTAAATCAAAAATTGACATTTTTATCAACAATTAATTTTTGTATAAAAAATTCACTTTAAACTGTGTTACAAACATGTTAAATTTCCTAGTGGTTTAAGAAATAACAAGATTTATATATTCAATAAATTTAAGTAGCAATTTTAATATTTTTAGGAAAAACAATATTGTTGATTTGTGTACGAGTAAAATATGTATATTATATAACATGTCCGAATCCAAGAATCAGCTTACTTTATTACTCTAAATTACCTATATAGAGAGACTTGCCGTAAACCTGTTAAAAATCACGAGACATAAGAATAATTAATAACGACCATTGCGTGAACTTGAACCGGGCGCTGATTGACGTGTCCCACTCGCGCGCCCGGGCCTCATTAGCGGCAAGTCATCATCAGTTTTGTTGTTATAATCCAGGCACAATTACAGCGAGTAACGGAGTTGATGATATTTGTCACATTTTGTAATCAGATGCCTGTTTATAAAAATGTTCTCAGGTTTTCGCGGCCATTCAGAATCTTCCGTGTGTAGTTTTCTGGGATATTCTGTCATGTACATCTGACCTCTCTGGCAGACGTTTCGGATCCCATTGCAGGGTCCATCATCAGGGATGATGGTCAGATATATACGGCAGAATATTCCAGAAAACTACACACAAAAGATCCTGTTTATAGATTTAAAAAAGAAAAATTATAGTAGTAAAATATCAATAAATAAACATGATATAAATAGTATTTATTTTAAAGCAATAGATAGAAAGAGTATACAAAAGTAAAAACTTATTACAGGTTTTACAGACGTACAAACAAACGTTTTTATTAGATGTATGTAAGATGGTAAGAGAACGTAGCAGAAAAAACGATCCTATTTATCTAGACATGATTAATCTTTTAACCCATATTTACAAAGGCACAAAACAAAGGAACGGGTCTCCTGTCGTTTACTTTCATTGCTATTTTCAGACTTAACTGTAAGACTGTATTGTTTCAGAAATCAATACTCACGAGCGACTGTCTTAGAAGTAGGTAATTATTAATAATTTAGTACGACTACGTACTCTAAATATCGCCACTCTCACCATTCCCATAAAATTATATCAAAAATAAAGGTCCATTAGACAAATTCAATTTCCGTTTTTCATGGCGCGAGACTCAACAATTTTTTTTTATAAAATATGCAAAAAATAATTTAGACAAAACGAGAATAAAACTAGATATAGCGAAATGCAAATAAATTACATTAGAATCGGCAATTAAAAGGTCCATCGTAATCAAATTCGATTGAATAGGGGCTATTGAAAAAAATATTTTCACAATCTTAATATTATAAACTGGAAATTTGGTTGTGATAGGCAGAAAAAACTCTCGAGCGAAATTTCTAGGTCACCGCGACAATTTTCAGCTAGAAACGTCATTTCCACCACCATTAAATGAGAGAGACGCCATATTTTTCAATTTTCTACCACTGAATTTTAAATTCAATAATAAAAATGTCAATATTCCTATGATGGAGCGGAAATATTGGTTCTAATTTAATATTTCGACACTTTAGATGAATAAATTAGCAGATTATTGTTGGACAAACGAACGAATAAAAAATTTCTACGAACTTCTAAAAAAATATTAGTATTTATTTTATACAATATCCATTACGTCAAAAATGACGAAGTGTACAATGTTATATAATAGCAGTCAAGACAATGATTGTTATTACACCGCAAACCAATGGTACTAGGCCCGAATTTGTTATTATTAGGTTTGTTTTTTCAGTATTTTTCAAGAAAATATGAAATTAGTGAAGTATCTCAGTAAGTTGATATAGTAATAAAAAAGAAGTTTTATTAAAGATTTGTGCATTACGAAACTGTTAAGTTATTTAATACTGAGAATTAAATAAATATTCCAAACCATACAAGATGAAAATTAGAGCCTTTCAATCTGAACCAAAACTTAATCGAGTTTGGAATCATCACCTTATTTACGAAGACCCCGAGATATCATTTGATTGCTGCCATTATAGTCAAAATTACATACATTACTGCGCGCTTAGTTCGTGTACATTCAAGGTCGAATTACTACACCCCGTGATGGAGCCGTCGAGCGCGACAAGCGGCTGGCAGACACGAAAATTAAAACTGCTAAGCAATGGCATTTGGCCGCCTGGTGAGTCCTGGAACCTTATACTTAACGCGAGCACTCCAAACGTCGCAAACTACGTCATTTGTTGACATATTTCATGATTTGAAACTTTTATTTGTAATCAACCGGTTTTTAATAAATAAAAAAATAGTGATTGATGATTCAAAGTGCAGGAATATATTGTTTAAAATCATCAAAATAAGGAAACATTAGTTGCAAATTGAAAAAATTTATAACTTTATTAATATTGAACATTTCTTAATTATTTTAGCACAGTTTTATCATTACAATGCTAGCTATATATATCGTAAGCAAATATACTCTGCGTACTTATAAATATTCAGAAACTATTAATGTATATTATAGATATCTCACAGAGATGAAACTGTATTTCTTATGTGAAAGTAGGTATATAAGTCATTTGGGTGTACATAGGACTTATGACCTATCTCTGTGAGATATCTATAATATACATTAATTGATTAATAATGTCTCTGTGACATAAATCCAGCACTGTTCTGAAAGATTTGAACAAACTCAAAAATATTCTGAATATTCAGAAACTATTGATTTTTTCTAAGACACTGAAAACTATTATAATTTTTTGACTGCGGCCTGTCGACTTATGCTTATATTTTCTTAATTATTGTAAAAAAATTCAGTTTATTACTTTTATATAAGAACAAAGGTTTTATCTAAGATATCGTTCTAAAAAAATGTAGACTAGAATATATACATTCTGACATAATGTATATTGTAGTGAAAAAGTAAATGAATAAAAAACATACATTTTTGGAAACAAAAGCCGAATTATGCATTTGCAGTAAATGTCCTTTCTTAAAAGCGAACTCGTGTTGTACAGGGTTGATGTTAACCTTAGAAGTCATGAGCTTCGTAACTGTACGGTAGTTTTAGAATATCTTGTTAGAAATCATGTACGCATATATTATCATTTTTAAACTGTTTTAATACATTTTAAGGACTTTTTCTGAGCGTTGCCGGTAGGTAGCAACATCTAGAATTTTTTTAAAGCAGACCGTGATATTTAAAAAAGTTAACGTTATATTATATTGCGAACACTCAATTTGAGCTAGGTTAGGAGCAAGCGACTTTTGGATATATAATTTTTTTTAAACACGTTATTTTGGGAAGCAATTTGAAAAAAAATTCCCCAATTTTTTTTATGAACAATTGCCATTAACAAATGACTTGTCGGATTAAAAATTGCTACATCTCATAGCTAGTAGCAACAAGTTTACAGGTGGATGCCTTGATAATGAGGAGAAAATGTTCGAACCATGACCTAATAATATCAATAGTTATAGTGATATGCAATATCAAAGATCGCATTTTATTTTTCAATGTTTGACTTATTTTTTGCAAAAAGTTGAACTTTCATTACAGTAGCTGATAGCGATTATGTAAAATTCATTCACTTTAATTCAAGTCAAATAAAATCATAAAAACCTTGAAAATTTTAAAATGGTTTTTATCATTTTATTTGAGTTGTATTGAAGCGAGCATCATAATCGATATAACTAACTGTAAATAATGGTCGTTTAATTTTTTGTTATGTTAAATAAATCAGAAATATTGAAAAAAAATGCTAACTTAGATATTGCAAATCTTCATAACTATTGATATTAATTAAGTCACGGTTGCTTGAACACTTTCCACCAGAAATCCACCAGAAAAGTTTTTTCTACTAGCTAAGAGAGACCCTTTATAAAATGGTAGTTCAAGCTTTTGTAAAAAATACATCAGAAATATTGAAAAAAAATGCAAACTTTGATATTGCATACCACCATAACCATTGATATTAGGTCATGGTTGCTTGAACATTTTCATCAAGGCAGCAACCCACCTGTAAAGTTTTTGCTACTAGGTGTGAGACACCCTCCTTGTAAAAAATCACCCCTGAAATGAAATAAAATAAAATGTTGACGATATGCGCCGCCGGATTGGAACCCGGAAAAAAGGGTGCTGGCCATCTGTCGTGCCGGGAGAAGATCCAACGGCACCGCGATGACGTCGTCAACAATGCCGGGCCGGCCTCTTTGAGGCGCACGCACGGGCCACGGGAGCGACTTCCACCCAAATAATTAACGCGTCAGACATGACAGAAGAACTCCATTACTCTCAATTAATTGCTGTACGAGATTATTTTTTAATGCTTTTTATTTTTCATCACAAAGGTATTAGCGTGAACGTTATTAATTGCGGAAAATTGTTTTTAAACGTTGAACGTGAATCGACCCTTCCCACCAGGCCTTCGGAGACTTATGGTATTTGAAGTCAACAGAAATCGGTCGACTCCGACTTCTGTAATAAATTGGCTGGAGAATTTTTACTTTATAATTCCATAAATTGGAACATCTCCACTCGGTAACTTAACGTACAGGAATAATAATGAATAACAAAGAGATAAATTTTTAAAATCGGAAAAACACTTATGAATATCAACACTTCACTCCTACTATCCATGTTCCCATAAACGACCGAAAAAACTCACCCCTAACCGAATAAGCTGACAATACGCTGGAGATATTTATATAAGTTATTGATTACACGTTATGGTAAGAGCGATTGCACATCTCGATGACAAGATAACTCAACATATGAATAGTACAAAGTTTAGTTCGCTGAACATTAAAATATGGGTACTTTATAAAGCTTCATAGGTCTGGGGCGAGTGCGAGTCGTCAATACCGGATGCTCATGCATACAGGATGCATTAACTCGTATGCGGGCGTAATTATATTCGCGTTCACTTGGCTCTAGGCGGGATGACTATAAATCTCGATTATTTGACGGCTTTACGTATCTACATACAGCATCCCGAGGTCATGTCGGTGCCCACATATAATGACTTAAGTGTTCGTCGACAAGTGAGAAAGCTGTAGGGGGAGGGTTTTCCAAATCAGGGAAGCAAATAACTCCAATCGTGTAGATCGGAGACGATTTATAGAGAAAAAAGAAGACTTCTTCATTGACCGGGGTTGGAAAGCACAGATCCTAAGAGTACGCTATGGAGATTGCAAGTCCTTTTAATGGCATCCAAATTATTCCTTGCAGTCTCTAGGGCCCGAATACAGAGTCAATACTTAAATGATTTAAAGGTTAAAGTACGCCTTAAAAGTGTAAATTTGTACTGCAAATTACGCTTCAAAAGCGTACCTTAACCTCTAAATCATTAAGCATTGACTATACCGTCCGTATCCTTGGGGGGCAGGAACGTTTAATTTAATGCACTGTGACGTCACAAAGTGACGTCGAGTGTTCAAGACAACTGCGCGCCGACAAATACGCTCAGAAAAAATTAAAAATAATGAAAAAGTAAGCATTTTTTTCAATTTATTCAACTTAAGCAAAGTAACAATGCATGAATTATGTTTTACAAAGGAAAAAATTTAAAAATATCTGCTTCACACTTCATATATAATATATACATTTATTATTAGCTAACAATAATATCTATAAAATTACTTAAATGACCTAATAATGGTGATGTGTATAGTGTGTGTATGTATGTGTATGTGTGTGTGTATGCGTACATGTGTGTGTGTATATGTGTACGTGTGTGTATATGTGCATGTGTGGACGTGTGCGTTGTGCATTGGTTTCAAGCCTACGAATTCATTATTTTTAGTTTTTGATTAAGAATATATTTCGTGCCTGTGGACAGGTCAATGCCGAGGGAATTCTCATGTTTCAAGAATAGATCTGTGATTCTGCTTAACCTAACATAACCCATAGACCGATAATAATGGTGGAAATTTCGTGAAACGGTCCACCCAGTTCGCCTGAACGCACCCGAGAGCGCTCGAGCGATCCGAGTCGCATGCGTCAGTCTTCGCCGGAATGCGTCGTGGAAAAAACGCTAAAGTAAAGTCGTCAAGTGGTAGGTACACCTGCCCAGCCATTTGCCTGGCGAAAATTGTCGTGAATCATCCGTCATTAGAGTGATTGTTCACGGACCTGTAGTTCGAGCAGATAATTTTGTGATTAAGTTCTATAAACACCGTCCGGTGCTTCTCAGAACGTCGCTAAGTGCTGTGCTTATTTGAGGGGCCGCGCTACGAACGTACGCAGCGTTAGTCTGATGGCGGCTATGAACTATTTATTTATTTATTTATTTATTTATTTAAGGTTGGTATATTCGTAAAATAGACGGGACGCACACGTAAAATTTCTTTGAAACATGTCAAGACACATCTGTCAAACGTCAAAATTTACAAAGTGAACAATGTTACACAGGGTGTTTCATAGCTAGTAGCAAAAGCTTCGCAGGTATTCCTACCTTGGTAATGAGTCGAAAATGTTCAAGCAACCTTGACCATCAACAGTTATAGAGTATCAATAATTTGCATTTTTTTTCAATGTTTCGTCATGATCGTGAACACTGACGGATGTGCAAAAAATTCCATATTGACTTTTTGGATCGTTAAAAAATGAAAAAAGAAGCCATCTGATGGTATATATTTTCTCATTAATTTAACCGTCGTTATACGAAGTCGGTATAACCGGTTCTGATATGCGATCGTAGAACAATGCAGCGTGTGTAAAAACGTCATTGTACTGCGCTAACTATATTTGAGGTTTGAAAGGTATCAACTTTAAATAACTAACCCAAGTTTCAGAGGAAAATCTTTTGTAGTTATCGACCTATTACATAGTGTCTTTATGTAAATAAAACTTCAAACTGCTCTCCTGCAAACTTGAGAAAAATCACATTCGTCATTATTCTACGATTATGTCGATTTCTGACTTATTTTTTGCAAAAAGTTGAACAATCATTACAGTAACTTATATCGAATATGAAAAATTCGTTCGCTTCAATACAATTTAAAAAAATTATAAAAACCTTATAAAAAAATATACTTTCAATGCAAACTTTGATATTGTTTAACTCCACAACTATCGACAGATCAGGTCATGGTTGCTAGGACATTTTCGACCATTATCAAGGAAGGAATCCACCTGTAAAGTTTTTGCTACAAGCAATGAGACACCTATGTATACGTATACAATAGCGATAACGATATTATTGTTAAGCTTTATTTCTATCCTGAAAATAACGGGAAATAGAAATGGAAAAAAATTAGAGGAACAGTAGACCCTCAATAATCGTTATTAATCCGTTCCCGAGGGAAGAACGAATATCAAAGAGAACGAGTATCAAACTATTTTTTCTCATAGCATAAAACTAGTTTGATGACTATCTACAAAAAAAATTCATTCGAAAATCGATCTCGGAAATCATCCGAAATACATTTTAATCACGTATTAACCACTAATTATTATTAATGCTTTATTGTTATGACAGATATTTATATTTTGGATGAAAAATACAATGATTGTTAAGAGTTTTTATTTTAGAGGTTAGGCAATTATTTGGAAGGGGAGTCACCATCCATTATGACTTTAGATAATTTCAATTCTGGCGATTTATGTCCTGATGGTTCACCAGCACATAGCAGGTAGGACGAATATCGACTTCTTGGGCGAAAATCACAGAAAAATTTCGATAAATATTGAAGATGCATTTTTTAAATGAAATTTAAAATAAATTAAATTTTGATAAATATCATTAAGTTCTGCGAGTTTGCGAAAAGCGTTTTTAAATATGACGGTTGTTTCGGCTTACTAGGCCGTTATCAAATAGCCAACCTAGTAAGCCGAAACAGTTGTCATATTTAAAATTACGCTCTACGCAAACTCGCAGAACTTAATAGCAATATTTATTAAAATTTTATTTATTTTAAATTTTCTATAAAAATAAACATGGAATTCTATAAACTAAACACAAAAGCTATAAAAAAAAATTATGGTCCACTGTATATTATATTTTATGAAAAATAATAAAATCTATTTTTTCTATGGAACACAGACCTCCCGTGGTTTTCGTTTAATAAATATGAATTACTTAGCTGCAACACGTCAAAAATGACGAGACATTGTTTCGGATATTTGCTAAGCCCTAGGATAAATTTATATCATCTTTTTGGCGCTCCACGGAGAGGTGGCCGTAGTAACATGCGTGAAACGGCCGGTTCGAGTTTGGTGGCCCAAGGTTAAATCCCCATCTCCAGTCGTTTAATTTGTTTTTTTAGCCGTGAATTCAAACGAAATTACGTTACGGACGTTACACGAAGTTACGGGGGCGGACGGACGGACAGACAGCGAAATTATTATGTTTGATGGTAACATTCAGCGTTACTGATTCAAAGGACTGCGTGGTAATAAGAGAGAGATTTCAAAAACTGGTTCAGAAGAAAGTTGATCGTCAAGTTCAATAAAATGTTCGAAAAGGCCGACCGCCGCATTGCACTGTGGAGATTAAGAAATGGTACGTGGATAATGATAACGGTGCAAGTCAGGCCGCTGTTTCGGTGAGAAATTCCACAGGCCGGCTTTTCACTTTCACGTTGTATGCGGGCGTGTGACACGGAAGGTTCCAAATGTCACAAGTGTCAGAAATATTCCAACTGATATTATGTCATTAAAATAATGGACATGTTTACATCTTTCGCTTATTAGTGCCTGCCAAAACTTCACTCAACACGATAATAATGAAGCAGATCGTTTTATAATATTTATAGCGTTAACTTTGTGGTTGCACAAAATAATTAATTAAAAAAATTATTACACGTTGTATAAACCACATTCATTAACTTAAACGTCGACCGATTTTTAAACCATTGTGTATTATTCGAGGACGGATACACTAATTGCTGTGTTTACGGACAGACGCTCGCAAAATTAGTGTACGTCCGACCTGTCCGATACAGTGGTGTCGAAACTGGTCGACATTAAAATTAATCATTGTGGTTTATTTAATCATGTGGGATCCGAAACATCGGCCAGAAAGGTCGCAGAAACACGGCAGAAACTCATACCAGAAGATTCTGAACGGCCGTGAAAACCTAAGAACATTTTAAAAAAAAATTATATTTTGAAATTAACAGGTGATTTTAACCCAGAATATGTCTTTTGGAGGTTAAAAATGTCACGAAGCTGTGATAAATAAAGCGTTGGAATGTTACTTAGCGTTATCTAAATTCGGCTTATTAGTGGTAAATTCGTCACTACAAGTTGGGTTAAAAATTGTTAATCGGAATTTGTATAACGGTTTAAGTTTAAACAAATTACTTCTCAGTTTAAAATCACGCAGCACAAATGCAATATAAATGAAGCGATACACAATCTCATTTGAAATCCAGCATAAATGGAATAGATTTTTCCGAAACTGTCGCTAATTAAACTTACCGCGCAGAAAAAATATTTTAATCCACATAAAATGTGGCACACTCACATAAAAATACCTTTTAAGCGATAATCCAATCGCGAAATCTCCGATCAAGATAAGGTTAAATTCCCTACAAGTAAATCCGAGTATGGTAATATAATGAGAATGCAAACATTTACAAAAGGAAATAGCCACTCAATTAAAAAAATCCCAGGTAGGCGACGAACGGTTATAAAATGGCTTAAAAAATATATATAAATATTATATAAGTACATTGCTATATAATGACAGTGAGAAATAAACACTTCTTCAATAATAAATAGCACAATACATTTGTGCCATTATTTAAAATATATTTTTTAAATATTTTGTATAAAATCACTATTTATTGAATAATCTAAATGTTTTGGGGTAAATGGTCCGTTCAGTGTTTGTTGAGAAGCTAATTAAGAACTAATGTGAAGACAAATTTATAAGGCAAACTATTCGCAAAAAGGATTTGGTTATTTATTCACAATTTATAATTTGCTATTTTTTTTAAATTTTTTTTTTTAATTTCTAATTAATCTATCTGAATTTCTATGTTATTTGTACGTAAAATTTATAGATCCTTGTTAACATTAAAATAATGATTTGTTTCCAAAAGATGATTAGTAAATTCACAATAGTTATTGCCATTTAAACATATATATATATCTTTTTATTTTTTGTTTTTGTTAATGTCTATATTTCCAATTTTAACTTTTAGTAAACGTTATATCCTGATGAAAGGACCATTGGCCCCGAAACATGTTGATTATTCGATAAATAATGATTTTAAACAAAGTATTTTCTTTTTATCAATATAAATAAATACATTTTGAAAACTTGATCGAATCAAAACTAAAGGTGTAAGACGTCAAAAGTGCAAGGTTAAATGACCCCCACCAAAAAAAAGTATTTCAAACACGTTTCAGCACGTAATAATCCAAATCGGTCGCATCAAGTAGTGGCAGCACTCTGGCAACATTGAAAATACTCGAAAACTCGTAAAAGAAAAACGAATCGGTACATGCGGATAGAAATTTGAAAAATGCGTTCACATTTTTACGTTCAAATTTGGAATAGCGCGCACGCACAGAACAAACACAACATTCGGGTGTTGCCACGGCGGTAAATAACAAACACGAAACCGGGGGCGACGCTCCGCGAACCACGGACGCGGGATACCGGGCGGCGTTCGCAGCGGCACTGGTCGAGCGGGCGGCGGCGCGGCGCGGGCCCCGCGCGGCCGCGGCGGGAGGCAATACGGCGACCGCTCGCGAAAAGACCCCGCCCCTCGGCGCGACGAACGGCGCGAGGGTCGGGTCCTCTCGCCGCGGTGCCGCGCGACTCGATCCGGAGCCCTCCGCCCGCGGACGGGTATTCGAATGAGAATTTTTGAATTCAACAACGGCCGTTTGTGACAGCACCGAGCGGGGCGGCGGTGTATCGTTGAAATTAGAATATTATTAAATTAAATTATAAAGCGGCCAATTTTTTCAACGAAAATTCAAAATTGTTTTACTTATAATATCACTGCAGCGTCGTAGTCTCTGAAGCGACAGAAACATATATATTTTTTTAATTTTCTTCAAAAGGAAATCATTCACAATTATTTATAAAGGGTTTTCAAATACTATAAGACAAAAAGTTTACGATACCATAATATATTATGTATAATGTGAGATAATAATTTTTGAATCGTGGAAAAACAATCAAGAAAATCAATAGGTAGGTACATAGATACCTCATATATAATTAATTTGCGGTTCTATTTTTATTGGTTTGCGTTACCTTAACAATCACATCTTGACCGCTATTGCATAACATTGTACAATCGTAAATATTGACGTGATGACTTTTGATGATGTCTTGGGATTTATATTATATTTTTATTTATTAAAATTGAAGCTTCAACGCATATTTTCTACAAAGATAAATTTAAAAAGTTGAAAAACGTCTGCTCCATGCATCTCTTATTAACATGCGTATTCGTATATAGTAAAATAATATCTATAAAATTACTTAAATGTCGTAATGATTATAAGTTTAGTGTATGTATATGTGTGTGTGCGTACGTGTGTCTGCACGCGTGCGTTGGGCATTCATTATGAATTGATTATTTTTAGTTTTTGATTAAGAATATATTTTGCGTCTGTGAATAGGTCTATGCCAAGAGAATTCTCATGGTGCAAGGAAAGATTAGTGATTCTACTGATACTGAAATTTTTCCGGCTTTGGTTTTAATTTTTTTACATTTCAAATAGAAACTTTACGTGCACATAAATAAGTACGTCCCGTATATTTTGTCTTGGGATATCATACCGACGTTGTTATCTTCAGAATAGGGGGTAAACGTGATTTGAAAATAAAAATGTCCCGAACTTTGACCTCCAGCACTGTTCCCGGTTCATATCCACTTTAAAGGCACTTGAAATGTAGATGCAGACATTCTTAACACATATGGAATGGAATCTTTTGTTCCCACAAGGGATTTGAAATGTCCATTAGATGACTATAAAAAAGTAACCCATAAAAACCAAGTTTTTACTATACTCCCTTTCTTTGTAAAATATAACAATAATTAAAGACGAATTAAAACAATTGCACATAACACTAAACTTACAGGAATTTAATGTATTTCTAAAATGTCAGATGTTTTGAGATGTCAAGATTTTCATAGATTCAATTATCATCAATATCGTACCTTATGAATTTCCAGCGTCAAATGATTTAGTCAGGATCAGATTTGAGTAATGTAGAATTCTTCAAAACTAAGCAGAAATCTAAAAGAAATAAATGATTATTTGATTTCTTCCCAAAATACCCAATTTTGCTGTCATCTCTAAACCAATTGTTATAAATTTTCGAAATTCATAGTTATGTACCTATTATACCGACGGAGTAATTCAAATTTTAAATATTCCGTGGCGTCGTCGTTAGGCCGCCGTTGGTAGTAATCAAACTTTTGTAATGATTCCAATTTGAAAAAACCATTAAAATTTCTAAAAATCCAAAATTATACTTTAATTATTAATTTTTTTAACGAAAATTTGATAGATCTTCTTGATCGTCGCCACGAGTCAGCTTGCAAAATTTCTGCTCAATTGGATCACGGGAAAGGGGTTTAAAATGGATCCAAAGTTTTTTCGTCAGACAAGAAGACAAGCAGACGCCACGAGTTAATATAAAGGGAGTAAAAATAAAGATAAAATTAGATATGCGAGTCCTAAGTATCAAAATATACCCTACCACCATTTTTGTTTGTTTTTTTATTTCAATGTGAATATATTGTACTTTTTTTTCTTTATAGTGTTTTATTTTTCCTTTTTTAATATATGAGTAAACAAATAAATACTTATTCCTTAGGAACCGACACTTAAAAGATCCGTCATTTTTGATGGGTTACAGCTACCTATATTTTAAGAATTTAGCTAAAATATCAAATATCAGTCTGAGGTTGAGTAGCTTGTTGGTGTAGTGGTTATGACTCTCGCCTACAGATCAAGTGGTTGGTGGTCCGAGCCCCATTCCAGGACACCAGCAAGTTATTATCGTTATTATGTTCGCGTCTGTATTTTTTCAAAAAAAAGTTATAAACAAAATGTGTAACTTTTTTCTTTTATTTGTCAAAATTAGTTCATGGAGATGGTAGGTTTTGATTAGCTACTCATGTGTATGTAGGATTCGTTTTACTCTGCCATAAGACGTGTAAATTAAAGTTAAACCATTGAACATTTCTCGCTCCGTAACGATTCGACATAATAGAAGATATAAGAAAGAAGTAATAAGAATGAAGTGATTACAGTTGATTTATTTATTACTAACTGTGCCCGCAGCTTCGCCCGCGTGGAATTCAGTTTGAGACTGTAAGACTATCAATGAAAAATCAATATAATCTAAACTACTCGTCCAAACAATGTTGTGTGAATGGCAATTTGTACCTACATAAAATTTTCCTGACGAAAAGCAAATTTATTTTTATAAGAATTTAACATTTCATACTTAAATTGCCCCCGACAAATCAATTAATTTTAAATATATATTTTATTCATATACATATGCCGTCCTTATAGAACTTTTTGAGTTCTACAACTTATCTATAGAAAGTATTTAAATATCTCTTATCGTTAAGGCAGTGTTCGTAAAAGACGCATCGCTCGGCCATTTTTTTCGACTTTAGTTGTTAAAATAGGTCACCACGAAAAGCCCTTTTGTTTTAACGGCATAATAACCTATAACCACCCTGAAAGTCCATTCTAAATACTGCCGAAAGAATTTTTGAAATCGGATGAGGAGTTTTTGGAAATTACCTCCTACATCCAAACTTACAATTTTACCTTTTTATATTATATTAAGTATAGATAATGCATACTTGCAGCCGTCACAACAAACAATAATAGTACCTACCAGCGGCGTACCCTGGACATGGATTTAGGTTATGCTGCTAATGTAGATACTCCCCTAACGTAGCCCAACGAAGCATTCCCCCCCCCCCCTCCTCCCACTCAATAATCAGCCCACATGCTTTATGGATGCTCTCTACGATTATCAAATGATGTCAGTATTAACATAAGTATTTATGTTTCATTACTACAGTGATAAGAGATGGTCATCTACTTGCGATTAGGAAAAATAATCTTCATATTAGACATACATAATTTGACTTTGTGCGCTAATTTTTTTTTCTAGTGGCAACAAAGACTAAGTCTACTACTATCACTGGGTAAAGCAGTATAATAGAGGATTCGCAGTGATGGTCAAACTGTTTTTTAACCGGTTACTACGTCTGATACTGTTTATTTTTATTTATTTCATTGCTTTACTTAATTACATTGGTAAGGTTCGATTTTGCTATGCCTGTCTCACTAGAGAGCTCTGAGACAGGCAAAGTTTACAATTATAACTTACAAAATACATTTTACATTTTATACAAAATAGGTTAAAAAAAATTATACAAATAGATTAAAAAAACTTAATCATCGTCTACACTCAGCCACATGTATATATATACCCTAATACAATATGTTACCTGAATGAAATTTAAGTTCTCAATTTGTTTGGATGAGTTTCCCAATAACAGATCGTCCCATCTCTCTTACCCAAATTTTAATTAATGTTTTTATATTTTTCGGATTAAGATGTGATACCCATTATATACACCGTAATATGTGTATAAAGTTTCTTTGTCCATAAGTGGTTCGCGCTCTTGGGACTTGAATATAATTTTTGTTTCTGTTTGAAGATTGTTTTTAAAATTGTTTTCTGGGCAATAATTAAAGGATTAATTGCAGTCAACGTCGCTCCTCCCCACGCAATTACTTCGTGTTCAATAATCGTCTGACATATAGCGTAGTACACTGTTTTCCTGTTACTGTTATTTGAGATTTGTATCTGATTGCAATGATTGGTAACCTAGTACCGACGGCTACCCGTCTCATTGCCAAAAATCAGTTACCAATCATCGATACAATCAGGTACAAATCTCAAATAACAGTTTCTGCGTAACCGTTTGAAATACCATCACTAGGATTCAGCTGGCATCATTGCTAACAGCAACACGTGTATCAGACTGCGTGGAGGGAGGTCAGGCGGCAGTAATAACCCGGAAGCTTGTTGGCGAAGGGTCGGAACGGCCAAGAAAACGTGAGAACTTATTAAGGGTACTACACCTTACACAGGAAAAGGTCAAATCGATTATTATTATAAAATCAATACTTAGAAGGATTAAACTCGACAAAAGCCATGAACGCGCCGGGCACGGCTAAAGAAAATGTCGAGAAATGTAAAATATTCACAGCCGGTGAAGCACAGACCTCGCTCTAGTTATGGTGAACTTCTCTTATATTATAACATTCACAACACAATAAGGTAATGAAAATTACTAAAACATTTGAAAAAAGAAATATAAACGTTTATTTTTGCACCTAATCTCTCGTGTATCGTAATTTCGTTCAAATTCACGACTGGAAGAAGGGCGCGAACCTCAAATGCGCAAATGCCAGCGCGGCACCCTAGCGACATTGCTACCACTGCCTGTGCGTGGACCGTCAAAAATATACTGTACAGGGTGTAACAGAGCTAGTCCACAATACTTAACAGGTGGATTCCTGCCTTGATTATGAGTCTAAAATGTTCAAGCAACCATGACCTAATATCAAAAATTGAAGTTGTGCAGTATCAAAGTTTGCATTTAAAAAAAATATTTTTGACTTATTTTTTACAAAACGTTGAAGTATCAATACAGTAATTTATATCAATTACGAAAAATTCATTCAATAAAAGTTAAATAAAATAATAAAAACCCTGAAAAAACCAATTAGAATGTTTTTCAATTGGAATTTGAAGGTTTTTATCATTTTATTTGACTTGAATTAAAGAGAATGAATTTGTCGTACTAGATATATAAGTTACTGTAATGACAGTCCAACGTTTTGTAAAAAATAAATCAGAAATATTGGAAAAAAAAATACAAACTTTTATGACGCACATCTCCTTAACTATCGATATATTAATTAGGTCATGGTTCCTTGAATATTTTCGACTCATAATCATGACAGGAATCCACCTGTACAGAATTATGGACTAGCTCTGTTACACCCTGTATATGTGTTTCAATAGTAGCAATAATAAACGTGATTTCAGATCGTCTCGTTACCAACCGAGCTCGACATGTTCACTTACGCCCCAATATGCGCAATTAGTGATACAACGAATACGAATAAGAATATTCGTATTCGCCGATTAGTAGATATTTACCGAATATTCGTATTCGCCGAATATCATCACGAATATTAAAAATAAACTATTTATGACTGAACGCAACGCAAATTACGGTTTGGCTTTAACGTGTATCCTACGCACTCTATTATCGGGGATTTCCCTAAAATTTATTTGTTTAATAGATAATATACATATAATTTCTTTTATAACAATAATGCTAGCAAAATATAAACAAGTCATTTTTTTTATGTTATACCTCACCAAAAAGAATTAAGATTCTTGTGTGTGCTGAGGGAAATTGAATGAATGGATTTGTTGAGTTCTCAAGTTGTCATTTATTAATTATTTTACAGCATAACATGAGTCCTTTCATCTAGTTTCGTTGGGTTTTAATAAGGTCAGGTGCTCATTTCATGTAGTTTTTGTTTTGTCATGCATCGTATTGTTCGTTCCATTTTATTTCCGTTGTGTAAAAGTGTTAACTCTTATAAAATAATTTCAAATTAAATCTGATAACACGACCTCTCTCGTAAGCGTGAAAAAGGTGATATTTATTTTCGACCGCTGGGAATGTACAAACGGATAAACGAAATGTTGTGCTTTTTGAACAAAAATTTGTCGGTGGTAAATTTTAATTATTAAATCTCTAGTTAAAACAGAACAGTGGTGTATTATATATTACCTTGTTTAATTATTCGTATTCGTATTTGCCGAATAGTAGGCTTGATATTCGTGAAAGTAGTATTCGTTGCATCACTAATTTCAATCAATGCCGACATTGCCAATGGATGATACAAATATTTCACGTTTTTTCAAATTAAGCCAAAGCCTCTTTAGCTGCTGATGTAGGACTTCGCGATTGTTGTCAGCCGACATTGTTGGGATTCGAGCCACGAACCCTGGGCCCTGTTCGAATAAGTACAGTCGAATAGGAAAACATAGAAAGCTAATGAACTTGAAATAAAATTAACGTTCATTCGTCAAAAGCAAAAGTACCTAAGTAAATTATTACAAATTCGGTTTCACACGCGAGTAAGCGACCTCTTTGTCATCTGAGGTCGTCACTCATTGGTGTTCTCCATAACGCAGTATGGAATGTAAACATGGACAATGGGAAAGAAGGAAAGGAATATGTTAAGGTGATCGAGACCTACAATGAATTCTAGCCGATATGCATGGGCGTATCGTATATAGCCGATATCCAATCTCATCCATCATTCCGTCTTCGATCGTTGAACTGTTAACAAGCATTAATCCTGTAAAACAAATATCGCATAACAATTATATACAATAAACTTCAGTGTATTAGACTGTCTTGGAGAAAATATGGGGTTCTGCCGTCTCTGCCTACGTACCTAGTTAGTGAGTATTAGACTGAATATTATTCATACATGTATTTACTCTGTGCCTCTCTTATTTCTTTGCCACTCTATCACACGACCGATTGCATACAATACTCGATGCATAACGTAAACACCGGAAGATTGTCCTGGTTGGGTGAGATCCTTCCCCCCACTTCGCGAGCTTTCAATCCATCAATGAAGCAAACCATAACAAACCCTCCGAAAACATGTTGGATGGTGTAAATTATAGAATATGGGACATAACTGCGATTTTTTCAAGGGCAAGTTTCCCAGTAGAGTTGAAGTGCCCTGATTTCAAAAATGAATTGAGTGTAAGTATTAAAGAAGATATTAAACTTTCAGGTTGCGAAATTTCCACCATCATTTTGACTTCAAATACGCTTTATTCCAACCACAGATAAGAGAGAAACAGAGTAAATGCAGGAACTTATGAGATTTTTAATACTATTAAAATTAAATTGGCGAATACGGCAACTTTCTAAATTTTCGCAAAAGTAATGAATTCAAGTAGTTTAGGTAAAGTTCAGTTAGATAAGATTAGGTAGCTCAGGTTATTTCACAATGTTTTTCTCTTGCCCAAGGTTTGCGCCTTATCCTTATATAAAGTGATTCAAATGTCAAAATATAAACGTGGTAAAAATTGCGAAACTTCAAAGTGCAATAACTCTTTCAATACATGTGACAAATTCAATTTAACGCTGCGATTAACATACCTCAAAACCGGGAGGAATGGAGGCGCACTGCCCACAAAGTTCCAGACACACCAGTGGACCACTGCATTCTGCATTGAGCGCACGAAGACTATCATTCTGCTCCACTTTTTAAAGAAGAGAGGCACACTAACCACAGATAAAAAAAATACCTTATCAAATAATCTGACTCGAGCCATGGGTCCGATCAGACGGTTTCGCCGACGCCGTGCCCCCCTATACCAATTATTACGTTTTCAGGATAATAATTCAGGATAAGTTTTAAGGATAATAATATACATGGAATAGATTTTCCACATGAACTTAAAGCAAGAGAAATATGTTGATAGAATATCAAATTGGAAACAATACAAATGAGAAAGGGAGTATGATAAAAACTTGGTTTTTATAGGTTAGTTTTTTAAAATTGAATTTGTAACGCTACTAGGAGAATCGCTACGAAAGCTACTCCGTAAAGCAATCTGGAATTCGCCGATATCCACGAGTTACTGTAGAAAGATTATGTCAATATAAGAAAAAACCAACAGCAAAAAACGTGATAAATGAAATGATTATCGATATATGGAAAAAATCACTCCATAGCAAAACCACCACACACATACACAGGTTGTAAGAAATATCTGATTTGCAGGGCGTGCACTCTAATCACGCAAATGGAAATAAAAACACTTTTTAAGTTCTACATTTTTAATTTTTTGAAACGCGTTTCACTTTATGGGGGCATTATCAATCTCTTGAGATTGAATGCTCTCATACTTAAAAACAAGTGTTTTTATTTCCATGTGTATGAAGCAAAAAGAGCTGCGAATAACTATTGTTTCTGTGAAACAAGACTAAATTAAATGTATAGTTGATATATGAGGGGTACAAAAGCAAAAGCAGCAAGATCCCAAAAATAATTTAATGCAGTCATCGAGGTTTACTAATTTAGAATGTACTGAATGAATGAGATTTTATAGGAAACATGATTTTGAAAGGGATACATACATAAAATCTAGAAATATATTTTTATTTTTTGGGTACTGCTGCCTTTGCTTTTATACCCCAGTTTCCTACTAAACCTCGAATTCAGTACATTATAAATTAGTAATCCTCGACGACTGCATTAATTTTTTTTGTCAAATCTGAATGAAGAAATTTTTTTGGATATTGCTGCCTTTGCTTTTATACCCCACATACATTATTTCAACCAAACTTCTCTCGCGCGGGGCGGTATACTAAACAGACGTCTTCACTTGAACAAACGTGTGAGAATTGAATATATACGTTCCAATACACTTCGAACGTGGTTTTATTTTATATTACCAAATATTTTTAGCGTTTCACTTAATGCCTTTTTATTTAAAAAAATTTAGTTGTTAATTTTTAAGAACCAAAATTAATTCATACAGATATACTTTTACAAAAACATGCTAATGAAAAAGTGGATTTCTTTCAGATGAATGCAACTCAGTTTACTTTTATACCATCGATATCAGCATCATTACCTAAGTTCGTAGCTGTTGAACGCCATTGCTGCTTTGAAACTGAAAAAATAAAACTGTCAAGTTCTTTTTGCACTGCGATAGTCGACATTATGAGTTTCAATAACCTCATTACATGCGATCGCTTTCAAATCGTGTTTCAATAAATTCACAGCCATTGTATGCCCATTCTTGATTCAATGTGGTCCTATTACCTGCTTCTCAGTGGTTCACCCATCGAACATGTGTGTTTATCCTTCACTGAACATTTATTGCATTTTTTGTAGCCAACACCATTTTGTGACATGAAAAACTGATGTAATACAATGTCTTACACGCTGTGTCTTGATTAAATAGCTCAATTCGGAACATGTTTTTGACTTTTTTTGTATTAATTTTAAAAGATTGGCCGTATTCTGAAATAAACAATATTGCTTTTTCGGTATCTTCACAGCTGTTTTACAAAACTGTAATGCAGTCAATTTTGTCCATTTAAGTTTGACAGTTTGAAATTAATTAAATCAATCAAAAAGCCCTAAAAGGTAAACAAATGTAGAGTTATCCACAATTTGTGAATAACTTAATATTTTAGAGCTTTGTGACGGATTGAATTCATTAATTTCAAACTTGTCAAACAAAAACGACAATTAATTATTTATTGATTTCGCATTAACTTGTGTGAAATGGCTGATTGATTTATATGTAAATAAAACACTTGTATAAGACCACTTTGAGTTTAAGTATACACTACTTAGTTTCTAGAACTACGGATGTTCTCATCTATAGTTGAGAATATAAACTCTTTATATTCTCACCTGTAGATGAGAACATCTTGTTTTATTTATATAAATATTAAAACGTCAAAATTGACGGCATGACAATGTTATACATACAATAACTCAAGATACCGAAATAGCAATGTTGCTTATTTCAGAATACGGCCGATTATGTATTCTTCAAATTAATTGAAAAATTAATTTGAAGAATAGACATTATTTTAAAATTAATTTAAAAGTTAAAAAGTTGTCAACTATTGAAGTTAAAAAGTTATTAATATGGCTTCTTCCGTTTTCACCATGAAAAAAATTGTAGAATCAGAATGGGGAGGCCTCATTCATCAGTGGATCGATAATGGCTGAAAACGATGAAAGGCAGAAAAATAAAAGATTTTAGAACTATTTAATTAATGGTTAAGTTTATTTCACTGTCCTCGAAATAAAATAGTGTAAAAGCTACTTACTATCTCGGTTAAGGTTATATATTTTAAAAGCATTCGCGGAGGTGGGGGAATTCTAAAAACGGGGTAGTTTGGGACGCCAACAGACACAACTGAAATATTTATTATACAGGGTGGTACTTAGTACCTACCTACACCGCCGAGCGAGGTTTCGTCGATAAATGTTAATAAAGGTCAAATGGATATGCGAGAAGTGGCCGTTGAAGCATCGACATGAAGATGTGAAGCTCGTGAAACACGGCTGTTAAATTTTGTATTGGAAATTCAATCTATTAGCTACCTCGGCCCCCCACGGCGGGATCGGAATATGGGACAAATTCAACATACGAAATTCATTTAACATTCACGATACACCGGATATCAAAGACCTACGTATATTAAAACATTTATTTTATGAACATTTTAGGATGACCGCTGTCCGTCTTTATATACGGGATATTATTTTTTCGCAAATATAAATAATTTGGCATAACTCATACCTTGCAACCCAGTGCAAGATCTTTTTCATTCTCTTCACCCGCTTCCAGTTTCATTTGGGGTCGGCTCTCCTTACTTTTATTTCCACGATTCCCTGTTCTGGGTCATCGGTTCGTCCAACTGGGCATTCTTTAGGTCCTTCTCCACACTACTCCACCATGTGGCACCGGGTCGACCTCTACCTCTTTTTGTCTCTTGTATTTTTAATGCGGTATGCTCTGGATGATCTCCATGCCTCATTACATGGCCATACCATTTCAGTCTCGACTCCCTCACCCTATCAGTACTGGGACCACTTTAAAACTACCCCTGATATGCTCATTTCTCACTCTATCAAGCCTCGTTACCCCCCAGACCATCTGAGCATCTTCATTTCACTGGTATGGAGTGTTTGCTCGTGCACCTTCTTTACGGTCCAGCATTCTGAGCTGTAGATCAGTGCAGGTCTTACATTTTTATATGTAAAATTCTTAAGTGAGAATATTTTAGGTTTGTCCAAATTTTTCAAGAACACAGTGCTGGATTTTATCCCAGGGGACATCATTAATCAAGATATGTTTTAGATGTCTCATAGAGACGAAATGTTGAAAATGATATTGAAAAATATTAATAAATGTACGCCATAAACAATGGTAATGCAATAAATAGTTACATCAAAAAAATTGAATTTGAATGTACTTTTATATTTATTCCTGTACCTTTCCTAATAACTGTATTATATATACTTAACTAAAATAAGGAGATAACTTGTTACTTTGCGTACCAGACGCTTTTATTTAATTTAATTTTAAAACAACTCATTGTTAAGCTATGTCTATCTCAACAGTCTGACGAGACAGGCATATTCCAGCCCAAAATGCGTGTGACCTCTAAATAAGAAGTAAATAAATAAATAAATAAATTTGGTTGATCAATAGACCATCCTTGAAATCAAAGCGCCCGTATTTTGATACGACACCTAGAACAAAAGCGAATAAGCTCATTTGAGCTTAGCAAAACAAAACGTCACGGCCATCATCAATCAAGTTTGTCACACATCCAGCGGCGGATTTCAGAAATTCGGCCTTCCCTGCAACAACAACACCGACACCGACTCTATTATTATTGAGTGTTGGTAAACAAATATGTTGCGTCACCAGCCGCGGTCGGGTGACCTTCCCTTAGAGCAGCGGCGGGGAACCTTTTTACGTGCGGGTGCCGAAAATTCCCAAATATTATCTATCGACAATCAGACGTCTACGTCATCCTTTAACAGCGCGGTCCAGCGAGATGGAGAGGGTTCATTCATGCTTCCCTAGTCGGTTCAGTAGGCCCTTTCTCTTCAGTACCTTCTTCCTCGTTCACACTTGCGAGAAGTTTTTAATAAGGAAAAATTAAAAAAAAAGTTTTCACAACTGAATGCATTTTTTAATAATTTCAATCAAAAAATGTTATTCTTAATTAAGATAACTTTCACAGTTCACTAATAAAACAAAAGCTCGAGCAAAAAAAATCACGTCTTAAATTTTCACAACGTTTTTTGGTGATAAGATTTATGTACACATAAAGTACATACACGTTTTTTCGCGTGCGCAAGAAATTTAGTATTTCTGTTACATGTATACATCGTTTCATCTTAAGAAAGACAATCGAATTAGTATGCGTAAGGCCCGGTTGTTTCAAGTTCGATCAAAGTAAGCGGTCGTTCAAAGCATAGATTTTTACGAAAACGGATCGTCTGATTGGTGGAGAACGTAAAAATCTATGCTTTAAAAGAACGCTTACTTTAATCCAACTTGAAACAACCGGCCCTAAGCCGGGCATATGACGCACGTTGTTTCGTTGTTTTGGTGTTTACGGGTATAAACACCAACACAACGAAACAGTGTGCCTCGTACGCACGGTTAACACATACTAATTCGATTGTCTTTCTTATAAGGAAAGAGATCTACTATATATAGACCCTTTTTATAGGGATGCCTTCAAATGTCAATTATAGTGTTGCCAGCATAATATATTTTTTACACGAAAATTTCAATATAAAATGAAGGGGTTCGCCAGCGCTGCCTCGGAGTATGTTGACCACCAGATCCCGCTCGGCGCCGGGGCGGGCGGGGAGGGCGGGTGGGCGGCGGACCTGGCAGCGGCCCGGGATTCCGATATTATTTCTGGAGGCGCCCAGCGCGCGAGTCGGGGACCGTGTTCCGCCCTCGCGCAGCGCCGATGACGGCTGCAACAGGTGAGTCGGTGATGCCGGTGGTCCGCGATCACCACCGCGGCGCGATATGCAGCGGCGAGGATACGCATAAATGAAAACCGAACCGAAAACAATTCAAAGGGCACGGCGTTTTGGAACGCGGCCAAATTTGCGGAAGCGGGTCAAGATTTTGACGATTTTCTTATTAGCAATCTGGAATTGTATTATGATTTCGCGCTAACTGTATTACGAATTCGCGTAGATTGCACCGTCTAGGTAATCAATACAACTCTGTTGATGTATATATATTTAATACACACACAAAAGACAAATTTACTTATCTTCTATTTAATATTTTGCCTATAGGTACATATATGTACTTGATCTATTATTTTATGTTGTTGATAATCTTTCATTTTTTAATCATTTTCTTATCATATATCTACTTATTACTTATTTTATTTTACTTTTACGAATTTCCTTATATTTTACTTATTTCTACTAATTGTATTTATATTTTTGACATTTAATTTTTTTGTAATTATTATAGTTCTATTACTTAGATAGCTATGCTACTTTGGATTTAATATTATGTAAAAGTCTCATTCGAGGCAAGCCTTATTAATAAATAAAATAGTATTGTCGTGAGACTGTAGAAAAAGAAAGAATTGAGGATTTCCCAGTACTCTTCACGTTTACAATCTATTGGAAATTTAAGAAGAATCAAATATTTGAAATCAATCAAAGTTTTTATCACAGTGTATCTCACACACACAGTTATCAAAATATTTATTAAGTGTCACAGGACACGAATTTAATTGGAATTTAATATTCTTAAATTAAATTCACAATAATCACTCGTCTGTGACACACTTTATACCGCATTTTCAAACTATTCTCATGCCTGTGGTCGCACTTATTGAACGGTAGGTACTGTCTTAATTTATTGTCGCTGGTCGTACTCGCTACCCAGGGTATATCACCGCTTGTCGCTTTTTTTGTGGTTTCGATAAAATGTCACAAAAAAAATTGTTCTGCGCAACGAATCTCTCGCGTCATTTCTGATATATTCCCGCGTTTTCCAGACCCCACCAGCAATTTCCAATTTACTGTAAAATGTGCAGAGTACTATACAATCCTCGAATAGAATCGTATGTCATACTTACGTTAAAAAATCGACAAATCTTAGGGTAAAATATCGTATTTGGTCATACAGTATTTAACATAAATTTTTAACTGTGCATAATATCTCTTGTTGGTACTCGTATTCACAATTTTTGCTAAAACCGTGATTTATTTTATAATCTTACATCAAACTACACACAATAATACATATTCATGTGAAATTTGGATTAAATCGGTATGGAAGTGAACTTG
Organism: Agrypnia vestita; assembly: GCA_016648135.1. Taxonomy (NCBI): domain Eukaryota; kingdom Metazoa; phylum Arthropoda; class Insecta; order Trichoptera; family Phryganeidae; genus Agrypnia; species Agrypnia vestita. The sequence continues at coordinate 87,116 of JADDOH010011412.1, read as the reverse complement.
GCAGTCTTTAAATTATTCTCGTTGAGTTGTTGAGGTTGAGGTTGAGTTGAGGAGTTGATTGATATCTTATTAGAACAAAAGAGAACAAGCTTACCATTAAGCCCAAAATGAAGAAAATAAAAAGCAGAACCCTTCCAAACAACATTTTGCCAAACATGTAATGCGAAACATTTCTCAATGGATTCTCCATAAATTACTCAAAAACTGGTTTTTGTATATTGGTAAAAAAGAATTCGAGTAAAAATGAACAGAGATGTTTACATGAATTGAACATATTTAATGTAAATATTAAAAAGATAAACAAAAAGTACAAATTGAAAAAGAATTCATTATTTTAATTCGTTTGTCCTTCGTTTCTTTTTGTGTTTAATTTGTTCTGGTTAACAACTATGATTCATTATTTTTGATCAATGAATTTGGCAGATACTTACTTCGTGGTGCAACATTATAATTTAAAATATGTTCTATTTCAACTTTGTAATACACATAAAATATAAGTCATTAATTACTACTATAGTTTTGAGAGACTGCACCTCTCGAAACTATAGTAGGAATTAATAACTCGTATTGTGTGTGCATTAGTTAAAATAAAACATATTTTAAATTTTGAATGAATTATATTTTACGTTTAATGTAAATATTATACATTTAATAAATATGTTCCCCTTTGGCAACAATACTCCCCTCCCCCTATCCGTCCCCACTAAGGGTACTCTGTCCTGTCACACTGTTTTATAATTAGTATATAAGCTTATGTTTATGTGTTTATTTTTAGTATTGATTATATATACCCTGGTGAAGTTACGGTCGTAGCGAAACCCGTTGGGTGCCAATACGAAAATAATATGGCGTAAAAATAAAGATTATTATTTTATCAATTTAATCACATTTCGCGTCACACTCTCGGAATAGACAGAAGTCTCATTTAGTTCGAAAGTCATTTACATATTTTTGATATGTATAAGGTTACCTTGTGGTTGGACATGATACTAATAAACCACACTAATAAAGATGGAAGGTTTTTCCGAAACATGTTGGTGTAATTAATATAAGTAGATATAAACAAATAATAAAATCTTTTTTTTTAAATGTCAATCTACAAAGTTGCTCAACCAATTGAAAAAATTAAGCACACATCGGTAGACGTTTAAAAACAATCAGTGTGGTTTATACAAAGTTCTTTAGTTTACTCAAATTAATTTATATATTTAACTGAAAATAATGTAAATTACTAAAAAAATCCTCCGCAAATTATGATTAATAAATAATTAAACGAATTTTAAAAACCTACAATGAAACATATTATGGTTCAATGTAATGCCAAATTTTAATAAAAAAAATTAACGGCGTGGTCTTCGTCGCAAGCCAATCATTACTGTTCATTCCCAAATAGCGTCAACCAATTGCGGTAGCGCAACAATCATACTTTGATTGCTATTATACAACATCGAACACATCGTCGAATATGACGTACGTGGATTCAATAATGTTGGAACCAATCTTCCCGTCATACCGATACACACATTTGACAGATGTCGGTTTGCTTTGAAATAAATATTCAAAGAGAAACATTACACGGATGTAAACGCCTACGTCCTCGGTCTATTTCTGAGCGTTTGGATAATAATCGCATCCTTTATATTATTGTCTTTAGAATAAATTGATTATTACGGATTATAAGTATTAGTACCAAGCATTAGAGGAAACCTTTTTCGGTATCGTGAACACTGTTCGCCAACTTAACTTTAAACAAACAACGAGAATAGATTTTTTACTGCCGTTACATTTCTTTTTCTCGTAGAGATGCGGAGCATTCAGTTTGTTTATTTCTCTTTCGGCGGAATACGCGCGAACCCAATGTCTCGGGACCAAAAAATTGGAACAAATTCAAGTTTCCAAGCGCGAAAGTCCATTTGCCAAAATAAGTAGTCACTTAAACATTTTACTTACCTCGCCATGCGTCGTAGATAGGCCATCACTATATTTCTTAACGATAATTTTACAACTTCCCACGTTTCAACAGTCATTCAAACTGAAAGATGATACATCCTTGATAGTCCTTGGAGAATGCCATTATTTAAATATTTAATTTTAATTATCCTGTTTTAAAATTAAGGTATTCTATACATATTAATTCATTTTTTCAAGACGACATTACTGGTTCATTTTTAACAATTAACAACATCGAGTAAACATTAAAGTTATTTTTAAGTAAACGTAAATAACAGATAGATAACTTTTGACAGAAAGACAAGAAAATAAAATTGACGATTTTCTCGTACTCGAAGCAAACTACCGTCAGCTTTTTTTTTTTTTTGCCGACATGTGAAATATTATGTTAATTTTATAAAATGTACGTTTTTCACAACTTTAGCTTTAACAAAACATTAGGTTTACAAGTTTAATCTTTTTTTCAGTCTGTTTACTGAATAAATAAAATAAATGTGAAATGTATACAAATAATATTTTTATTTGTATTACGTTTTCTAAGAACACAAATACTGGATGTTGTCCTCAGAGGAATAAAATAGTACATACATGTTACAGTGAATATTACAATTTTTTAAATACGTGTTTAACTGTCCCCAGAAAAGCAATACTTGTATTTGGGGACAGGAGGGATAATCATTAATTAAGCCTTACAGACACGAAGCTATTTATATGGGAAAAATGTATGGAAGTCTTTATAGGGTGGCCACAGGCCTTATGACCTGTTATTAGCTGGCTCAAGTGATCGCTTTAAGCAATGCAACGTTCACCGTTGTATGCGTATGTCCTTTATCCGTCTTATTTCAATTTATCTTAATTAGTAATAAGAATAGTAGAAATTAATAAAGCACCAGAATGTTCATTTTAAGTGCAAGTAAAAATTGAATATTGTCTTTTTCGCTCATTGTGTGCTATTTTATACACTACTACACATGCCGGTACCTCACGTGAGTCAGCCATTTTAATACTAAAAACTATAAAATACTCATGTCGTTTAGTGCCTTATTTGTAAAAAAAATTACGCGGCACTTAATACTTGTGCGATAAGCATTCCCATATAACTAGGATATTAACACAAACAGGACTTCAGTGCAGTGTTTGATGTATTGGCGAAGGCATATAGTACTAATCTGTATACTTATCTTAAAAACTTTATTTTTGACACTTAGTGCTTTATTAATTTCCAATATTCATGTCCGTATTTTGTTTTAATGTATCGTGTGCGAAAGACTCAAATTCAGGGGCGGTAAGCTCTTTGATTTTTTAAATTATCCAAACCTTTTCATAATAATCTAACAACCACAGTTATAATTCACACCGAGTATCTCAATTGGTATGATATGGTATTTCAGTGTACCTACAAAGCAGCCCAAGAGACGAGGCACGTATCACGTTATTTCCCACCGGCTTTATTTACCCACCACGTGACAGGGGTTACGCAATCGCGGCCTAGAGCCCGGGTCGGCCCTTTACAATCCGCAGATGGGAAATTGCCCGGCCAGATCGAGATGGCAACATCCGGCGCAAATCCAGATGGCAACATCCGGCGCAAATCCAGAGCATCCGGAATGGGGCGCGAGCGATCAATCCAGACGGATTCCCTACCGTGTGGAGGATGCGTCGGGCAATAAGAATTCGTCGAGCATAATCGCGCGCCGCGGTGTACTGAATATTCTCTAAACGTTGCGACGGACAGTTGCTAAAATTAAAACTGGTATGTACGGAAATATGTGTTATAAGAACTAGCGTACGTGTGCTAGAACGAGAACATATGTCGAAAAAATAGTTATTTTAAAAAACAGACTAAATGGATACACCATCATCATCATCATCATCATCATCATCACCTGCCTATCGTGTACGGGGAAGAATATTGTGGATCCTTACTTCCTCACAGAGCTGGCCATCAAACATTTTTTATGCAGGCGTGATATGATCAATATCTACACATGTCCGAAGCAAATAATTCGCTTCGACTACCTAGCCTAGCAGAGGGCACAGTAATGAGCAGTGGTGTAGTTCTAAAATTTCACGTTTTTAAAATGCTCCGATCCGATATATTTTTTCGCATTCTCGAAATATTGAAATATATACATATATATATATATATATATATATATGTTAGTTCTAACTACTTTGGGGGTAACCCGCGTCAAATTCTGGTCGTCAGGACCAGTCGTCTGCCGACGTTTCGAACAGATCTCACTGTTCATCTTCAGGGCGCCGGCAGACGACTGTCCTGCGACCATAATTTGACGCGGGTTTACCCCCAAAGTATTAGAACTAACACCTAGTGTACCCGTGAAGCCTTCGATTTATAATAACCATATATACAGAAACAATAAACATATATATATATAATATATATATATCTATATAAATTTATATATATATATATATTATATATCTATTTGATTTTGTTTCTGTATATATGGTTATTATACAGAAACAAATTTAAAGCGAATAGGTAAAAATACTTTTCAAGCGTATAATTTTTTTATCATTAATTACATCAATGCTTATAAATGAACGTAGTTAAATATATTTTTAAAATAAACATTACTTTTCCCTCGAGAGGGGTAGGTATATTAAGCAATTAATATTATTTATTATCTACTTCCCCCTAAAATCCCTGACACCGTGCCGGAATTAAATTTTCATTTCGAAATGTCCAAGCCCGACATGAAATTTATAAGATTCGGGCGGCCCGGAGTTTCAACGCTATTCGTCGAGATATTCTATCTGAGAAATTTTGCGCGTTTTTCTATAATTAAGACAAGTATACGACATAGTCAGGTGCAATACAACATTACACGTATTTACATTCTCAAAGTGTCTTCATCACTCACCAAACAACATTCCAATTAATTGACGCAATAATTAATATAATAATAAATAATAATGGCAAGGTGAGTGAAATTCTGGATACTTGAGCTTGCTCACTCAGATTTGGCAATACCTTTTAAGGTTTTACTTTTTGTGACACTTGTGGTTTAGACTCATCAGAAAAATATCTAGAACACCTCAATATACCAGTCATATTATGATCAAGTCATCAAGACATAGCGCTGAGAAAAATGCAAACGATACGAGAAGTGATGACGTAAAATTGTGGTTTACGGGTGTACGTACTTATTCGAAATGGTTAATAAAAATTTTACACGTAAATTACCAAAAGGAACCGGAATATTCTGCATGGACGTGAAGAACAGACTTAAGAATAGACTTTATTTGATATAAAACACCCGCTTATGGAGAAGCTTTGTATGCACAGATTACGTTAATATGTAGAAGGCCTTCTGTGAATAAACCATGTGTGGGATATAAAAGCAAAGGCTTTAATAATACAAAAAAAAATTAATGCAGTCATTTAGAATTTCATGAATTCGAGATTTTATAGGAAATCCTATAAATTTATAGGAAGCATGGTTTTGGAAGGGATAGATACATATAATCTATAATTTCGTTGTTTCTATTCTGTAATCCCTTCTACAAGCTGTGCTCGGGCTTCCGGTGGGTATGAGGTTCTAAGAGAATGGTCTTCCTCCTTTTCTTTCCTCTTTCTTTTTTTCTCGGAAATTGCATCGGCCCTATCCCGTTAGACTATTTCCCCGGCGCAGTATACTTTTTAGCGAGAATGTGCTCGGCCATGGGCCACAATTTCCCAACATTCAGGATCTATCCCCCATCTGCTCACCTTCAGTTACTGACGGCAGCGTAGAGTTACATAGCTAAGGGTTAAATTCTAAATGACAGACGGGCTAACCACTAGTATGAGTAATGATTATTTTTTAAAACAGAAAACTAGAACCTAACATGAAAAGGCGGGCCTCGGAAGTTTTATTGGGTCTAAAAAAGTTTAAATTGAGTTCGCGTGTCACACAAAAGGCGCAATTAACTTTCTTGACCCTAGCCGATGTTATAGTATGTATAAATATTTGACAACGTAATGGTCATCGAAATAAATGAACACATACATAAATATATTTGATATTATAGGATAAGGGTGCCTAATACGAGACCTCTATGAAACAACTATACACGCATCACTTCCTCAACGCAATTAAAAATTTGACAACTGTTGCAGTGCAACTGTGTTTAATTTTTACTACTAACTATTTTTACTAATTTAATTTTTTGCCATTTTTTCAATTATATTATCGAAAACAATCATTTAAAAAAAATTAAGGGCAATCTTTGAGTGCATTAAGACGTAAGGAAGATAAATACGATTGAATCTGTATTAGTACACCAAATATCATGCGTTCTTTTTACAGTTCATAATAATACTGTGGTATGGCTCCAATATATTCAATTTGAAAAGATTAAATTCCTTATACGAGACCCTAGGGGGTTCCTTCTATGTCGGTCAAAACAACGAAAAAATATATTAAAAAGAAATTGTAAAAGGTGAATCTGGCATGATAACGTCTGATTATTTAGAAAATTATTTTCCAATCCAAGCATAGGGAGAAGTGGTTCAAACATATAAATGCTACCCATTTCCCCTCAAAGTGTAGTTGATGAGGCCTTTTGCTCATATGTTCTATTTATAAAAAAAGATTAAGAAGAACAAAATTTCTGAAATTTTGTCCTGTGTATTTTTGAAATAATTAATAAATGCAAAATAAATTGCATTCGTTAAAATGTCGCTGACACATCAATACCTACCTGTTTTGTATTTTTATAAACAATATATTATATAATCTGTTTTTATGAAGAAAAAAAGGACTCATATTTGGCACGTTTACCCCATAAACAGAAACATTTTTTTTTTTAATTTCTAACCTACCTTCTTCCGTGAAATATCGGAGTATAATGAAAGTAATATATATTGAATATCAAAAATTCATTCGCTTTGTTACAAGTCAAATAACGAAAATAAAATGGTAAAAATGATTAAAACCCTGGAAAAAATCTGGTTCATTTTCCGCACTGTTTTAATTACATATTTTATTTGACTTCGAAGAAAATTTTGATGCGACACGCATTCCGTGTTCGCATCGCTGAAAAAAAAAATTGAAAAAATGCTAACTTTGATGCTTCTCTCATTAACCGTTGACATTTCACCCAAAGTGTAAAGAATATTTTCCATTCAAAATAATACAAAAGACTCACCCGAAGTATTTGCTACTAGCTACGAGACCTGTATAATTCGAAACGTGCCGACGAGACCTGTACAATAGGCGTGACGACAGTATTAAAGGAATAAAGAATAGGTGATTTTTGAGAAGAAAATATTTTGAAAGGATTCTAAAAATGATCCAGTTTTAATATACACATTGAGATTAATAAGATTTTTAATAAAATAAAAGCATAAAATTGTGCAATCCGCCATTTTAACTGAAACACCGGTCAGAGCGTACCCATCACCGTGTCTTTGAACCGTTGCCATAGACGAGGCTTGACGTCACGTAGACGAAATGACAGCTGCGGGCGTTTTTGCGCGAAATTAAAAATATATAGATGAAAATGCAATTATTTGCGTAAAAACCTAGTTTATTACTGAGTTTAAATAAAGCTATTTTCGGTAATAGTTGACGTGTACCTACAATATAGAATGTTATTTCAAAATCTGTGATCACGCCTATTCGAAACGTACCGTAATTGCTCCGGATAAACTACGAAAATTGTACAAACTTAATGGACTGTTGAGCCCGGGAAGTAACAAATTAAAGCAACACCCGTGCGGCGGAGTCTGCCAAAATCAATACGCGTGGCCCGCACGAGAGCAGCGGGGACCGGGGGCGCTGGACGCGGCCCGCACTCACCACGAGCACGCCGTTACGATTGTTCTCACTCCACTGTGGGAAGCAGCCGAGTGAACCGTTTCGCCACAAATGGTCATGGCGGGAAATCGGCGAGTTTCAACTGTCGTTTCGATTCTACAAAACGATGTTTTCATTTCAGCAACGCAGAGTCAGAGAGAGCAAATGAAGCCGACATTCATGGCAGTGAAGAGGTAGTTGCTACTCTCGACTCGCCGGTGTGATTGCTATTTTTATTTAATGGCATCATTGAATGAAAACTAAAAAGGAGTTAAAAAATCAAACATAATAATTTCGCCGTCAGTTCGTCCGTATGTCGTAACTTCGTGTAACATCCGTAGTTTCGTTCGAATTCGATCGAATCGTTCACAGCTAAAAAAATTAAACGGCCGGATGTAGGGCGCGAATCTCAGCCGCGCGAATGCTAGCGCAGAACGCTATCGATGTTGCCACCATCATATATCCGCAACCCGCCAAAAAGATCCTATAAATATATTTCACTATAAAAAAAATCCTATAAAAATATTTCACTATATACCTATATATTATAACAAGGAATAAGAACTGTGGCTCCCTCATCACACTCAAGAGCTTCTCTTCACTGATGAGGTCTACATGACTACTAAGTATTTAAAAAAATGTTTAATCTGATATGATATATATAAGAACTATATTTGTACCATAAATTAAATAAAAAAAAAAATAATAAAATATATACTAGGGCTTAGCAAAGACGCGAAACAATGTTCAGCAATTTTTGACGGGTAACAGCTAGTTTAAAATAATTTTCGACATAAATTACTGTAACGATAGTTCAACATTCATCAAAAAATAAATCAAAAATATTGAAAAAAAAATGCAAACTTTGATGTTGCATATCTCCACGACTATTGATATTTGTCATGGTTGCTTGAACATTTTCGATTCATTATCAAGGTAGGAATCCACCTGTGAAGTTTTTGTTACTAGCTATGAGACACCCTGTATAAGCCTAAGCACTTTTAATGGGGACATCCATCATCTTCAGAGGCAACATTAGGGGTGTTCCCATTGAAAGCGCTTAGGCTTACATGTTATTACTCAACAGTAGATTAAAACTTAGTATTTAATTTTTTTTTATTATTCACAAAAAAATATTTACAGTAAGAAATATACATATAACTTTGCATGATATACATGCTTTATACTTTGTAGTTTTAAACAATGATAATAATCTAATTAAAAATATGTTTTACTTTACTTGGTAATTACACACACACAATATGAGTTATTAAATTACTACTAGAGGATGGATAATGAAGAGTTTGGAAATCGTCGAAATCCTAAAAAAATTGAATTCTGGAAACATATCAATAAATAATATCACATTTCAGTCCATTTCACCACTCCCAGAGCTTTTTGGGGAAAAAAATACCTTCCCCACCGCGCGCCCTCCTGACCTACCCGATTAGTTGATAAATTTTGTATTTAAGTTAGTTATTATCTATACCTGATGATGAGAGGGACTGCTCCCCTAGAAACTATAGTAGTAATTTAATAACTCATATTGTGTATGTGTATTACAAAGTAAAGTAAAACATATTTTAAATTATAATGTTGCACCACGAAGTATCTGCCAAATCTTTCAATGATATTAATGATGATATTCATTTGACGTGTTTCAAAACAACTTACATAATATGTTGGATTATATCGGATTTTCACCATTCTTAATGTTTTTCACATTAACTGTATTCTTTTTTGTACACGGTTTTCATTTGTACGGTTGTTTCGGGAAAAAAATTGACGTATACTTAGAGAATTGAGTGTGGTGATACCCCGGTTTAATCTCGCACGACACACTCAGCATCCCGCTGGGATCGGCAATGACGTAGCGACAAACTCCTATCTCGAAAATTCTGTACCTTTCGTTCTCCTCATCCTTACAGCTTGGTACCTACGTATTCCCCGGGGAAGGAATGAGTCGGCTCGAAGCCAGTATCAGAGGATGTATCAGATGTTATGGGGCCAGATGGTATTAAAAGAAAAGAAATATTACTTTCAGCTTAAAGTGTTTTTTTTTTATTTCTTTCGAATTATAATTTAGGCAGGAATTTCCCAACAAAGTATTGTGGACTAGCTCGGATACACAGGGTGAAACGTATTTAGTCCGCAATATTTCTTAGGCACAGGATACCTGCCTGTTACATCCTGTATACACATTTAATTATAATTTAGGCAGGAATTTCCCAATAAAGTATTGTGGACTAGCTCGGATACACAGGGTGAAACGTATTTAGTCCGCAATATTTCTTAGGCACAGGATACCTGCCTGTTACATCCTGTATATTCTAAATGTGGAGACCTGTAATTGGCCATCTATATTGTATCAATGTTTTCTATGCTTTTTTTTTGTGCTGTTGGTCTTCCATAAACATTAAATAAATAAATAAATACACATTTTAACGAAGGATAATTTAGACAGCTCCTGGTTACGATCGAAGAAAGTGCACCGATATTTTCCGAAACATGAGAATATGTGAAGTGTAAAGGTAGTATTTTTATAGAAATCTGCATGAAAAACATATATTGATAGATACTGCATTTAACTTAATGTATTAAAATATAGATCAAAACTAATAAACCAGTGAATTTTTTGTAAATCCGTCAATAAATGACTAAGAAATAGATTATTTTAGGCCGGCGCCACACTGCGCATATCTTCCGCCGCGTCAAATCGGCAAAGCAAATGGGTCGACCGATCATCCGCGTAGTGTGTTTGATAAGCGCATATTGTATGGAAAGAAATGTAGCGGCGTTCCGCGACCGAAGAGACGCGACGGAATATGCGCGTAATGTGGCGCCGGCCTAGTGCGTGTAATTTGCGCGAATGTGGCGTGTGCCGTCTGTGACGTCATTTGACCTAGTCCATAGTGCTTTATTCATTTCCAGTATTCAATTAATCTATTAAAAAATGGAAACTTCTTCCGCTTCTACCATTTAGCGACAACATTGAAGGCGCGTCCATTATTTTCGGGGCGGACATGCCGCGCGCGCGTACACACGGGACCCGGGGACCACACACTTGAATTCGCAAACCGATTTAACTCTTGGCGGACTTCCCGCGGTCGGCGTCAAGTTTACATTCTGTTTCGGTGTCACAAACGTCACGTGCGCGTCGTGAAATAATCACTTATTTCACTTCACAAAACTATTTCTGCCCGCGATCCAATGTGCGCCAGCGTCGGCGGCACGGGCCCTTGGGCTGCGACGCAACACAAAAGGGTAATTTCACATTTTACAGATATCTATGAAAATATGTATGAAAGAAAAATAAATCATATTTTGTAAATCAGTATGGATGGTGTGGGATAATATATTCATTCGTAATTTTTATAATAAAAATCTTAAAAAAACGATTCCATTAAAACGCGACATGAAGTCACATTGCAGGAATTATAGATGAAGCATATACATTCTATGGTGTCACTGTAATTTGTTTATCTTTTATGATCACTGTTCGTCTTCGTTTTGTGTTTACTCGTGTTTGCATGGTGTATATATAAGATTTCGCGGTGTTTGTGACCTATTTTAATAAAATAACTATATGTGAACACATTTAAAATAATGGAAGACAGATTTTTACGAATTTTCACAAGGAAAACCCAATAACTTGCTCAAAATTAATGTCCAATTGTCGGCTTCATTTTTCTCTAACATTATCGGGAGTTTTCAGGAATGAATTTCTACATACAATATCTACAAAATTGGACATTATGGACGCACTTTACAAAACGGCCTGCTTGTTTTGTAAAAAAAACCGAATGAATGTCTAAACACGCGAATGTGCTGTTACGTGTTAAACGTCAGATTGACATAAAAATTGATGCCTGACGTCACTTGCGAAAATAAGCGTTCACAAGCGAAAATAATACGTGTCACATTAATATCCTTACTATTTTAAAACTAAGCTAAACGCTCGTGCTATGAAAATAGGACTAACTTGCTGTTCTGGAGTGAGGTTCGAACCCGCGACCTTTGGATCACGAGGCAAGAGTCCTAACCACAAGACCAACAAGCTACTCTTGTTATTTTATTATTTTACCTTGTTAACATAAAAACCCACTGACAAGCCAGTCTCGCGGATTATCGCGTCAATTTTTCTTATAAATATAATGATATAAATCATCAATTATTTAAATAAAAAACTATAAAACAGAAAAAAATTATAATTGGGTACATCGTTTGGCAATCCTAAAAATTTATTTCCAAAATATTTTTATTAACAAAAATTTACATTTTATCTTCAAGTTTGTGTTTACAGGGTCCATCATCAGGGCTGATGTGGACCCTGCAATGGGATCCGAAACGTCGGCCCGAAAGGTCGTAACAACACGGCATAATACCCCAGTAAACACAAACTTGAAGATTCTGAGTGGCCGTGAAAACCTAAGAACATTATTTACATTTTATACAACGAGCTAAAACTAAGTACAAAACACTTTATGTACCCCCGTAAGAATGCTCGATTATGGGGGTGACATTATTATATATAAAACCTAATCAAGATAATGTAGGGCGTTTTTTTAATAGATAGAACTTTAAAATTTACTGAACTGAAATTATTCCGAACCATACTATCATAATTATTGAAAGCATTCATAGAATAAGGCTAGTGTTAAATTTAGTCGGCTATTTACAAAACTGATTGGTTTTAAATAATAAAATTCAAATGGTTATATAAAAGGTTATTTTTTTACACTGATTATTAAAATTTCTAACCAATATTAACTGCTTAAAATATTAGAAATATACTTCAGAAATATATTTATAGTCAACAAAAGATTTATGGCATTCAAGAGGACCATACTAATACCACCGCCGAGCGCACGGAATTAGACAACCAGGAATTGGAAAAATAAGTAGGAAAACTTGAAAAGGCCTTCATTTTGCAATAGAAAGATATGACAAGCACTTTTTAAATTACCATTACAGCCGTTGGCTGCCATTATTTTCAAATGAACAAGCGAGTCGCGATCTTGTTTGTAATTTGTACAAGTCTCTCGGTTATCAAACAAAGTTTAAGAACCGCCTCACTGAATGCCTTAATGGAATAAAAACGCCAACATTATTCAAAGAAAGGAATGCTGTGGAAATAGTATTACTTAATTTCTTCATTTTAATTATCTCATTGGCGTGAGAAATTTTGCAAAGATATCAAGGGAGGCAAGAAAATATATTTAGCTTTTTCGTACAAAGATGTCGCTTTCAGTGTAAGAAAGTCGTACGGCGCGTCGGCAATCGGACAGCATTCTTAAATGTCACGTCGCAGAATTTCCCCAGAGATAATATTATTTATTATTCAAAAGATGAATGATAGACGCAATTGCAAAATGTGAGCGCATTCTGAGCATGATATTTGCCTTGATCAGCAGCCGAGTTTCGTCTCTTGATTCGGGCGCAGTTAGGTACATTTTAGAGCACACTGCACCGTATTAGGTAGGTAGGTACTATCGATCTAGATGAATTGAGTTTAGGTTGACTTTGGAGTTGAGGCCTTGAGATTTTCCACAGATCATGAAATGCTTGTGTCGTATTTGACCGTTGCACAAAATGGTCGCCACTACCAACACATTCGATATTTTGCACCGTTTGAGAAAGGTTAAGGATTTGAAGATAGTAAAGAATTAATTCTTTATTTGATTTGAAGATAGTAAAGAATTAAGATGTTGCCCGTTTTGTAATTTATTGTCCGAATTTCCCACAGGCGTCCTTCCTTTTTATAAGCGGAACAAGGTGAAAACTGAAAACTATGGTCGGCGGAAGAATTGATAGGAATAATGTGGCAACTCTGCGCCTGTATATAAATCCATAATAACACATTCAACATGCTGCGTTGCTGGAGATCTTGAATTACCACAATAAAAATGGCACTAATGATAAAAATATTGATGCGAAAGAATATTTTGCAAAACAGCATATTTTAATATTTCTAATATTCAAAGCCAACCGTTCCCGGTAATTTATCATGTTTTTTTTTATTGCTATTATACAACATTGAATATGACATAATAGTGTTGTTACCAACCTTGCCTCCATAAAATTCAATCATAAACCGATGTGGATGATTCTTTTTTAGACATTCAACATACAAGTATTACACAGACGCAAAGGCATCCAGTCCATATTTGGAGTATTTGAACATCACATCCTTAACAATATTGTCATTAGATAACTTACAAAAAAAAGAAAAAAAATGCAAGAAAAATGTTTTTGATATAGAAGGTATATCAAACATAATAATTTCGTTTTCTGTCTGTCTGTCTGCCCATCCGCCTGTCTGTCTCTCGTGAAGTCCGTAAATTGCTGGAATTAAAACCTTAGATAATTAGAGTGTGACACACAATCATCACTCGGCATATGTTGCGCGGCCACGCAAGGCAAGTCGTTATTATTTCCCGTAATTTTTGACGGGTGTACGGCTAGAAAGCAATAAATAATGTAGAATTCAATATTTTCTTACTGCCAATTTAGGTGTTATTGTTTTGGAAAAATAAATCTATTACGCGTATGTCTTTCTATTACTGAAAATTTTATTTAGAGAGTGTTTTCCTATAACGATAATAATTAACAAAAATACATTTATGGCATGTTTTTCAAGAAATAAAGGATAAGATGCAGAATTTTCATGTAAAATTGTGGCTTTACTTACTAATTAAAACAATAAATATTGTGGACAGATGTCGTAAACAAAAATTTTAAAAGCTCCTAATTTAGAGAGGACTCAAACCACATATATGTAGTTCCCATTGACGTAACCGCTAGCGACATCTCTTGCAGAAAAATTGAAATATAAAACAGATTGTACATATTTGTACGTTGTTGAATCGCAAATTGTATAAACATTGTAACAGAATGAAAATATATTCCATCTGCACACCCAAAATAATCTATTAGACAGTCTACGATTCCAGGATGCCTTTCGCAAGACATAAATAAAATGTTTCTCTAGCAATTGAATTGTTTTTAAGATATTAATGATGACATAATAATCAAATGTGTTTTTGCATCTACATTTTGACTGATGATCAGTTGGAATTTTTTTTAAATGAGGAATTTTTGTTTTCTCACTAAAAAAATATTATCTGCCATAAACGTAGTCCCTATTAATGCAGAATATTTTTCTTGATACTTCACATAAATTATGAGACCAAGGCTCAATTTGGACTGTGGCGAAATTGAAGAAAAAATATTATGAAAACCACAAATTGCAATTTATTTAAACCTTAAACAATCACCCTAGAAAGATTGTCCATCTATATAGATATAGATTGCAGATGTAAATAATTTAAAAAAAACTTCTGTTCATTATCAGATGCATCAGCCCTATTGATAATAATAATCTGAAATAAGGTCCAGAATTTCGTCAGAGGCAATTGCCAAAAAAAAATGTATGCTGAAGACTCCGGAATAGAAAACCCAAGAACATCTTTAATTCAAGAAAAGTACGTAAACATAAATTACGGTTACAGACAACAGAAGTGTTTGCATACAGTACAGGAGAATATTACATTGATCTGAAAAAGAATATATGTAAAAGGAATAATTATAAAACATTACTTTCCTCTCAGCATATAGCTGTATACATAATATGAATGTACTTGTACAACTGATAACAACTATCTATATAGTGCTCGTCTATGGATAAAATTATTCCTTTGAGATATGCATAGCAATAAAGGTCGATTTAGCCGTCTGCTCTCCTTATAAAATGCATAGACAATGTTTAAATTAATGACCCAGTATTTATTTTGTTTGTTATTCATTGGATTTATTTATATTTATTTATTTGTTTATTTCTATTTAATTTAGATATAAAACTTTGGTTGGACTGTGCCTGTCTTACTAGAAATATCTGTGTTGAGACAGGTCCTCCTAGCTTAGGAATCAATTCATAAAAAGGAAAAGAGGTCCACAAAGAGATAGCATTACAATGTGTTAACAGAAAATATCTTACAAAATACCTCATTTTGATTATGTACCCGGTAGATTATTAAAAAAAATTAAAACAAGATGCTTTAACATACATACTTATTCAAGGAGTGAATATTTATCGCGAGTTTACCTTTCACAAAGATCAAGAGTGTACTTGAAAACAATAACACATAATTCTTTCTTTGCTTGAGAGTAATGACAAACACAATTGAAAACAATTTATATAAATTATTGACATTGCGGTCATTCAGTTTCAATGCCAATGATCATGATCATTTTTTCAGAAAATCAATTTAAGTATTATACAAGCAAACATAAACCTGCAGAACATACAAATGAAATTGAATTGAATCAAAATATATAAAGATAGGTTATAGATTGGATTAAAGTATATACAATAAATAGTGGAATATGTTCCAAAGTATTTTCAATAATTTATTATAAATTATAAAATAACTTGCTCAATCTGACAGATGCCTAGTTATTCATGATCAAGCAATCGGAATTTGATCCTCATTCCGGGAAAGGAGAAAGTTATTTTTCAAATATTGGGGGGTGCTTAGTTTCAGAATATTAATAATATAGATTTGATTTCAAACAGTGATATTTGTACACCTATCTCTATTGTATTAGATGTTAACATAATAGTGTCTGTTTTTTTTTTCAAATTTTAAAAATGCGCGCCAAAAGTGAAAAAAAATGGTTCATTCGAAAAAAAAATTCTGCTCTGCGATATATTGTGTTTGCTTTTACGTTACTTTTATTATTTATTTAATTATAGACCTTTAAAATTGAACGTCAAGTAGAGAAAAGTGAGAAATTTCAATATCCCTTGTGTTTGAATAACGAATTCTTAAAGTTGAGACCGGATGGTTTTTTTGTAGACTTGTTGAAAAAATTTTAGGACATTGGCAAGACGTTATAAATAATAAAGGAGAATATTTTATTGACAAATTTGCTATAATTTTTTATTGTTGTGTCCAGCGTTCTTTTGTTAGAAAAAAAATGGACACAAGTAATGTCAATAATAAAAAAATATCTGTATTTGGAGTCTTTAACATTCTAATAAGGAGTTAGAGCTGTGTTCAGCTTGTGTTCAGAAGGTGCATTAAAATCACGTAAAATACACACACGCATACAATGTGCAAAAGATAATTGAGTAAAACATATTACATAATATTTATATAATATTGTCTGCTTAACTTTTTTGGAGAGACCAAGACAGTTTTGATTCTAAAATATAAAATATTTTTTCTATTGTTTTGATTGTCCATTAAAATAAAACATTGTGATTATGTTGTGCCCTAGAAAGGTTATGCAATATGGTTCAAGTTCAAACTTCATTATAATCAAGGTGGACTGCAATAAGTAGGCGATTGCACTTGCTAAGTAAGCAAGATTCTTATCTGAAACGCCAGTCAGGGTAAGTCACCAATTCGATGTTGCAATTTGGATATTTTTGCAGAATATCCAAATTGCAACATTGAAAATGGATTGGTGAGAAAAATACAATAAATAATATGAGATGACACTAATCATGCCCATGGAAATTCGAAGAAGAATATATGTCAACAAAAATTTAAAGCTATGTTTATTATTATTATTATTATTATAAACTTAGGGCAATTATAAAAAAATAAGAGTAACGTAAAACAAAATTTTTTTCAGTACCTGGAAAAATAAGGAAATAATTTACATGGGTATAGACACAAAATCACTTCTTATACCATATCAAACAATTCACACAGATAGAGAAGAAGATAATCAGAAAACTTTCTACAAATTCTACAAAACTCCCTAATTCTTCCAGGCACTCCCAAATATTATAGTAATAAACGTTAATTCCATTTCTTGCATGCCACCTAGTGAATAAGTAAGTAAATAAGTTTTTTTTAGCAGTAAGTTGTTTTGTAAGATACTTTTCTGTGTAAAGCGCCCTTGAGGTGAGTACTCGCGAAAATGGCGCTATATAAATTATCCAATTATTATTATTATTAACACAAGTAACATGCCAGCATACAATAATGTATGTTCATTATAAATACAATGTCATGATAATAACACTAGGACTATCTATCGGGGCCATTAATGACGTATTGACACCTGTGTTCAAAAATTGAATACCAACAAAATCCCTGTTACTGGTCGTGGCTGAGTGTACTAAGATAACAGATTTAGAAATAGATTTAGAATCAGAACTGTAAGTGCATATTTAAATCCATGACCAGCAAGTTTACAAAAATCTATGTCTGCCGAGACACAAACCATTATTTAACGAAATCCCCAAATCAGGAAAGGCAGCATCGTAGTGATGACATCATTTTCTACATTGAAAAAAAAGTTTTACTGAAATACTGGAAATGACTGCGAAGCTAATTGCTTTCTACAAATAATAGCCCTTTCAGCTGACATTGTTGAAAAGAATGAAACATTTGCAATGATTGTAAATTTAATAAACTTGAATATAAAACTACATGGAGATATAATAAAAAGTATCTAAGACAGGGCAAAACAATATCTGAAATATCTTACAAAGATGCATAAATCATTTCCATAATGCATGAACGCATACCACTGAGTAATACAGATAATACTATATACACACATATGTTGGACTTGTACACATGGAAAATACATATGCGTTTGTTAGTGATACAGATATTTCTTGCAGTGAAATGCGAACCGTGGAATGTTTGATATGAATGGGTAGCTCATTCCACAGTGGGATTACAATATGCGACAACACAGACATGCAACTAAATTCCACTTCATGCAAATATTTCAAGTTTATGCAAACATGAGGATGTCTCAAGACTGCCATTATTCTAAGGTGATAAGAAACTTGCGCAGCGCTATTATGATTTCAAATGTACAAGATCCGAGATGTCTTTTGTTTGTAAATAAAAGACAAAAAAAAGTAAGGGATTCAAAATACATATATATAAAGAAAGTTAGTTATATTTGTATTACGAAAAAATCAGTGGGTAAACGCAAATAAAATTTATCTGTGTCCGTAATGTCCAGAAGGTTGACTTTGTACAGATAAGAAATATTGACGGCGGCGCACCTTGTAATCTGATTAGTAAATAAAAAATAACCAATTGATGTCTTCATAACTAATAATACCTATGAATGGCAAATTGTATATTTTTTGGCATCAACATTTTAAAACATGTGAATTTTATGAAGAGACAAATTTGCCAAGATAATATTGCAGGCACGGATGTAAGTACAATCTCTTGGAGTTTACTGCAAGTTTAGATTTAAAACTTTTACGGGTTTATGACATTATTATCTCTCTCAAAAACTATAGACAGATAGATAATTTTAAAGATGATAAGTAAAATTATGTAATCATGCATTTATCTTGTAATCTACCTATCAAATAAAATAATTTATAATTATTATTTTGATAATATATAATTCGAGATTAAAAATAAAAAAATCGTAAATGCATTTGGATTTATAAAAAAGAAATTGAAAACAATATACGCCTTCAACGAATTCCATCAATGGTTTTACCGCTTCGCTGCATTTTTTATATTCTTCTTTTCTTTTAACAATTGCAGGAATAGTTAACTCCTTCTATATCAATATTTTTTTATTTCACTTTCCTATTTCTCCTGCACACTTTTCACATTCACTGCTTAAATTTGGCTTTTTTGGCATCACGTAATTTTTAATAAACGCAATAAAATCTTGCGTTGACTACATAAATTTATGTTAGCATAAACAAACTGAACTACCGAGTGTGTCACATACTCGGAGAAGCATCGATATAGTCATTGGTCGGGAGAAGCTCCCAATATCATATTATAGTACAGCACCTATGAAATTTTAAAACCCAGAATGGACCCGTGTTAGACAGAGTTAATCCGTATAGAGAAATTTCTTAAAACGATAAGATACCATTTGTATATATAAACACACTTTTAACATTTTACTGGTTATGTCAGAGTTGACAAAATGTTTATAACTTTATCCTGACGTCAAACACTAAATATATAATATACACATTTAGATGAAAAGGTCACACATCCACCTAATGTATAAATTTTAAAGGAAATTTACATTTCACTCGAATGCAATGCATTAATTTCTATTCAAATTTCCGTAACACAAAAAAAAGCGATACTGTATAATATAAAATGAATCGCAACTTCTAAAAATAATACTGCACTTCTTTATGACCTTTCTGATATCTTTTTACGAAAACTTGAGAACCAGGTTCTCTTTTTTAAACTCTATGTTACATCTTTATATATAAAAGTTTTATAAAATAAATCATAGTACAAAAAATAGTGAGTTTTTTTTATATTGTATTTAACTGTAATATAATAAGTAACATATTTATAAAAAATAAATACATTTCAACATCAAGTTTTTAAAAAAAGTTTCTCTAGCATAATTAAAAATATTGTCAGATGGTATTTTTATACAAAATACTATTCTCTTAACATATTTCAGAAGTGATAATAATATATTTTAATTACCAAAAATTCTTATAAATAAATCGTTAAAAATAAGACAATTATAAACTTTACCCATTCATAATAATAATACATTATTATTATTACATAAATAAACACCTGTCAAAATAGTTGTATGTCCTTATTACGATGTCTCTCTTTAGAAGCAGAAGCAATAAATGAAAACTGTAAATTTGATTATATGAAAATACAGTTATTGGCTCTGTAGACGAATAAACTACTTTACTTATGAAGAATGACACATTCCATTATTGCTAAATAAAATTAAGAACTCACCTCAGTGTCATTCTCAGCTTTGTTTTTGTCTGGTTTAGTTTTCATGGTTTCCTAAAAACATACCAAATATTAATGAAAAAGTCTCAGCTTCTTTCACATAATACATCTGACATGTTTATATTAAAGTCGTTCAACGGTGAAAGATGTTTTGCAGAGATCTCCACACTGACATGGCAACGAATGACTTATGTTACACCCCTGAATAAACGCCGACAAATAAGAACAGTAACTCAAGTTTAGAACATTAAACACTGTTGAAAGATGTTCAGAAAATCAAATTTTCACTTCGACTCCTTTTTGTGATGCAAAGAAATCTCACCTTCTTCGGCATTACTCCAAAATTCCACAAGCAAAAACTAGGGTTAAACAACACACCTGACTTTTTAATACAGATTTACAACACTGGTTGTTGATTGGTGGAATGGGTCACGTGACAAGTTTGAGAATTGTGACGTTTAAATTACTTTTACTGTCTTTTTTACCGACTCAGCTAAACCTTGAACTCTGATAATCCAGAATACGTGTAGACTATATGTTGTCGATATATTTATCTAAGCAAGTACCTAGCTTGTAGAATTTTCAAGTGTAGAATACGCATTTAGGACTTTCGGCTTTCCAAACGGCGGGAAAACGTTGTTTTTATTTTATTCATTTGACGTTTGTCATTTTGTGTTTTTTAGACATCTTCGTTATTTCGTAGTATCATAATCGAATATTATTTGTTTTTTAATGTTTTTATATAATTATCACTTATAGTATACTTTACGATGGATATTCAAAAAATTAAGCAAGAAATAACTATGAGATTCAAATTGAATGGTTTCTCAATACGAAGGTAAGTATTTTTTGAATTGCTTTTTTTATTTTCGTTACATTACTAAAATTAAAAGTGTTATTGAGTATTTTCAACTGTACACATCTAAACAATAATTTTATAACTTCTTGTGTTCCAGAGAATCTACCGCATTTTTATCAGAACAGTTACAAATATATTCACCAGCTGAGAGAAATAAATGGATTGATAATATTATCTCTCATATTCAAAACCAAGGCTTGCTCCAGCCAGTTGTAGAGAAGTCACATGTTGAATTGGCATTTAAGGTATTATAAATATTGTATTATTGTTTAGTTGTTATTAATCAGTGTCATTGTTGCCACCCATCAGCTGTGGTTGCTTGGTACCAGCTTTTAGTATCAAGCATTTATATTTCACAAGCTTTATAATGCCATGTTAAATGCCACCTCACAATAGTGCCATTTTTTCTTTCAAATTTCCACCTATTACTTCTGGCATCACTTGCACTCTCACAATGTGAACATGGCCTGGATGCAGGCCGGCGCCCAGCTTTTTTGGCCTCCTTGTGCACTTTAATATATTACCCTCTCCAATTTTTATAGCGCTGATCCTTGGGTTAAAGGTGAAGTTTGGTATTATCCACCATTGAAAAATTGTTTTATAAATTTATTTTTATTTTTACAATTACATTGCATTGTATCGAACATGTACTTACTTACCATCATGCCGTTTATCCGCAGGGATAGGCAGAGGCGATAGAGCACACACTCTTCTGTCCTGACACAACTCTTGCCTTATCCACATTCATACATCCTTGCATACAAGTTCGACAATTGTTGAGGTTCCTAACAGGACCATCCTCCAGTATCTGGTTAATCTGGTCATGCCACATCTTCCACTGTCATCTTCTCTTTCTGGTGCCATCAACTCTTGTGTCATATATTTTTCTTACCATTCTTTCCTCATTCATTCGCTCAACATGCCCAAACCATCAAAGCGACACATTTTTCATTCTATTCACTATGCTAAGATCAGCTTTATATTCTTTCCTAACATCTTCATTCATTACTCTTATCATAAATGGATTTGCCACACGTACGTCTAAGTGATCTCATCTCTACCGCATTCAGTCTACTTTCGTTCAACATGTATGGATCGTATAAATATTTGCTCATAGACCTACATAGTGACATTTGGAAATAAATTATAAATTTAAATATTTATCATGCATCACATGGAACGAAACTGATCAACAATCTTAAATATTAATGTGTTAATATCTAGTTATTACTTCCACATTCCCTCTAATATGAGAGGGTCTCTGCGTGGAAAACCAAAAGGCTAAGCAGGCCAAATCACCAAATGTGCAAGCGAGACATAATTTTTACACTTATTGTACAAAAAATTCAATATCAAATTGTTTAATATAATAATCAATATATGATCAATTTTATTTAAAATACTATGAAATGAAATGAAAAAAAGAAAAATGGTTCCTTAATAATATTTTGTACAATACATATTATCGAAAATTCATCCTTAGAATTCGATTGGCTGCGCATTTCGCAAATGATATCATTTGTATTACTGCGGTAATCAAAAATTTCCCCGATTTTGCATTGTTGAATTTGATGATGGCATTTCAGTTTCAAATGAAAAGGAAAGCCATTAAAGTTTGAATTCCTCGCAACTTTTTTTTTCTTAGGAACTCAATGAAAACTTAAAATTACGTGATGAAATTTTGTTTGATCTGATGACTTTTGAAATGTCTGCTAGCTTGTGATAACTGTGCGGGTCTGTCGAAACTGATGCGCGGTCGCACACACACGCAGCTTAAAGAACGTTGATTATTTATATGATTATTATTCTAACTAAGCGAATTTAAATTTTTGTGTTTTATGTTTTGCAAATTATTTAATTAAATCTTCTATGTCCAATTCCTTGATTACTTAGTAGATTACAAGATTATTTTAGCCCATTGGTCGACCTCATAAATTTTTTATCATTCTAATTTTTTAAAAGAATGTTGTGCAATAGCAATAGAAACCGGTATTGTTAATAACAAAGTATTTTACTTGTATTAGGAAAATAATCTGGCAACCTGTTAACTGTTGTATAATTTTTAATTTCTTCTGGAGACATTATGTTTGTCAACATTTTGTAATTGTATTTCTTTTATAAGCTTCACAGCAATTATGTATATCTCATTCATTGTAAATTTTTTCTTATACGTCGTTTATTGTTGTTTTATATGTTTATATGTTTTCAACTTTTTGACATAATTTTAGTAGTTTTTTTTTAGTATATTTTTAAAATTTTATTAATATTCCATAAAAACTCATAATTACCAGAATTAGAAGTGAGTGTTTGGGATCGTTCATCAACCAATGTGATGTTAAAATCATCTAGAGTATTAAAAAACAATTCAATTTAATTATTTGAATTTCATAGTGTATCGGTTCATATTCATAGTCCAAAAGTTATTATTTTTACTTTTCGGATTTCGTGCTTTATCTTTTTATTTTTGAGGGCTTTCTGCACAACTACTCCTGCACTGGAATTGAGTAAATTGAATGTGTTCATTTAGCCTAGGGATGATAATAATTACAAAATATATTTCAGGAATGCAGCAGCTGTGGGCGTGATGAAACGGAATCTATTTTCAATGTTATAAATGTATTTGAAATTCCTAAATTCGTGTATATTGCTGAAAGAAAGAAGTTTATCAAGGATGAACAAAATTCTTTCATAATTGATCTGTACCCCAATCCCAAGTGGAAAGCACAGCATTTGATAGACAGGTATTACATATTTTTATTAAAATAAAATATTTTATAATTATTTTAAAGTACATACAGTGTCTCGAAGCTAGTAGCAAAACTTCATTAGAAACTTCATCATTGAGAAATGGTTAAGGAGATAAGCAACTTAAAAGTTAATAAGACTTAAGTTAAGTTATAAGCAACTTAACTTAAGTCTTCTGTTAAAAATTGATTGAAGAAGACTTCCCGAAGTTTTTGTTACTAGCTATGAGACACTCTATGTAGTATTTTTTTAATATTTTGACTGCTTGTAATAATACTGTAACAAGATGATAAAAAGAATTATGCACTCCTGTCACTTGTCACAACACTATCGAAACATCGAGAACGGCCTAGGGTGATCTACGGCCATCTGAAACCTTCGAGAAAAGCCTAGAAGCCACGGGAATGTTCCCTTAAACATTGAAAAGGTCCATGAAAAGGTTCGATACCAGCATTCTCAGATTTAAATAGGAGTGCCGAATAAGCGATGTTCTTACTTAAGCAGCAAAATAAACCAGAGCGATTAATACACGCGAAAACTCGATGGAATGTCCTGATGAATGTTAAATAAAGTGTCCCAGCGATAATAAAATGTTTATTTATGAGTGATAAATAAGGAAATAATGTAATTTAAAAAATAGCGTTAAGTTTAGTAGTGTTGAGAGACTTTGTACATTAAATAATTAATTAATCAGTAATTAATAAATCGCTAATTCATATCCAGCATTTTCATTCATTTCTCCCGCAGCGTGTCAATACTGCTTCATTCTATCATAAATTGAAACGGTGATCTCAATCAAGTGAGACACTTCCAGATGCATTAATCCGCTATTGTGGTAATATTCCAACACTTTGTCTTAAACTTGCACCCAGAATAATTTTATTTTCTGTATGACATTTTATCAGCGATTGTTATTGGCTGTGCAGCGTGGTGGTAATGGCCATATTAAGCCATTATTTTTACCACTGTAAGCAGATTCGTATAAAAAAAATTATTGGTCAGTGAAGCGGGAGAATAATAAGATCATTCGTACCTACGTCTATCTCACTGTTTGTTCAATGCTGACATTATTTTAATTTAGCATTCATTACACAATTTCAGTTACAGTACTAATATTCAAGAGAGTGACAAGAGCATGGTTTACTAAATCAAGGCAGGATACGGAATGTCGTGATTGCGGCTCCGGAAACGACGCCATCACGAATGAGGGTGAAACTTGGAAACATAGAGGAAATTCGTCTGTCTGCATTCTCTAGGGCTCGTTGTTTATGGCTGGATTTGACAAAGAGACTGGACTAGTGTGCGACTAATCCAGTCAGAATTAGAAGTTGCTAGGACATGACATCAACTAATACATTAGGATGCGATTGCGAATCGTAAAACTCGTGAAAAAACCATTAATTTTATGAAAAACGTTTGTATTTTGGCATATTTCAAGAAATCATTTTGAAAACACAATATTTATTATGCTAATACAAAGATCCCCACATTTCTATTACTAAAGTACCAGATATTGACATATGTATTTGTTGTGAAAAAAATCAAAAAAAATTTTCAATTTTGTCAAATTTAAAAAAAAATCTAATTACGTGAACTAAAATGTATTGATTTGGCGCAAGGGGCTAAACATTACTGGGTTTTTTGAATTGTCGAGATTAATCTACTGTGAAATTAACATTTTGGGACTTTATGGCGTTGTTGTAAAAGAGTTGAATAAACTTTTGTGCACTGTCATAGAGCAATAAATTTGTTGGCGTATTGAGACATTTGTGCGTCATTTTGATGGTGTCCATTTTCTGTTTGTCTTTAATTTACCTCATTTTTCATCACACAATTTGTTCTGTAGGTACACTTTGATAATGCAGAGAACTGCAAGGAACAAGCTGTTTGCACCAGAAACATTACCGGGGATCAAACAAGACAAAGTGTTTAATCTGCGGATGGTGGAGTGCCTGCTTAGCTCGTCTAGTCGCATAGATGAAGTCATTGTTCTAGGTAAAATATTTATAAGATTGAAACAAGGCTGCTATATATCATCTATTTAAATTGGCTATTTTTTGCCACTAAATCAAAGATGTACTCGTGTGTAGTGATGGTATTTTAACCTGTGATACACTAACCATTTTTTGAGATTTATATCACATTGGCACCTAATTTTTCGCAATTCAGCGGGCAACCATCGGCACCCTACAACAATTATACCTTAGTTACCAATCAGATACAAATCCCAAATAATTGTGCCGAAAATAACCGGTCAAAATAATGGTTTGACCATCACCACTCATGTGTAATGTTGCTATGGTTAATGATTGACAGCATAGCAATTTGGCTTTTTTTTTAATGTTCAAGTTTTTTAAATGTCCAAACAGTGTTATATGGGCTATATCTCCATATTCTCAAGATAACAACTTCGCTATGTTACTTTAACAATCATGTCTTGGCTGCTATTATTGAACACTGTACACTTCATTAATTTTGAATGATGACAGATTTATTTTTTAATAAAGATGCGAACATGGAATACTCTTACTCTTTTCTTACTCTATTCTTGAGCCAAACGATTGTGCTATGAAATCAGGACTAACTTGCTGATGTCAATGCAGCTTGAAACACCAACCACTGGATCGCTAGGAAGATACCTGGTGCAAACACAATTCCTATTTATTTTGTCTTAAAGTAGGATATTACAGCGATGTTGCCATTCTGAGAATAGGGTTATAGTAATGTTTTATTGCATTTCTCAATATTGAATGTGGATTTAACCATTAAGTAAAATTTTGAAGTAACTTCACTAACTTTTCTATATTTCGTTTTATTTAGATTAAGAGATGAAACAAATAAAATTATGTTTTCGTGACTAAAACAACATCGTTCAATCAAACTAACTAACTAACTAACTTACCATCACGCCGTTTCCCCGTGGGGGTAGGCAGAGAGGATAGAGCGCCATACTCTTCTGTCCTGACATACAACTTTCGCTTCATCTACATTCATACATCTTCGCATGCAAGCTCGATGGTTGTTGAGGCTTCTAACAGGACCATCTTTCAGTATCTGTTTAATCTGGTCATGCCACGTCTTCTAGGCTATTCAACCTATGTATACAACCTCTCTGTCTGATATTTCAGTTCCCGGTACAGGGTCCATCATCAGGGCTGATACGTTGCTATGGGTGTTGATGTTGCCATTAAGTATTGACTTGTAATACCGTGTCGAAGGGTTTACCTTGTTATATTTCTGAACCCTGCAATAGATTGGAAAAGTCGGCCAGAGAGATTGTATATACACATGGCAGAATAATTCAGAAAATTCTAGCCAGAAGATCTGAATAGCCATAAAAACCTGAGAACATTTTAATTAAAAATGGCATCATCTGGGGAACAAGTATTATTATACATATAATGATAGCATTTTAACCGGTTCCACATTAACCGCTATTTGAGATTTGTATCTGATTATATAGATGATTGGTAACTTATTTTTTGCAATTAGATGGACAACCATGGGTACTAGAACGCAGCTATATCTCAGTTACCAATCATTGATACAATAAGATACAAATATCAAATAACTGTATCATGAATAACCGTTTAAAATAAGGGTTTGACCATCACTGTTATAAAATAAAAATCTGTTAGCGAAGAAAATCATTAATGATTTTGTTTTCATTTTTCAGGTTTACTTACGCAGCTAACAGAAGGAACATATTATCTTGAAGACCCCACTGGATCGGTGACTTTGGATCTAACATCCACCAGGTATATTTCTTACCTGTATAAGAAATTTGTGACTTATTTGGCCAATAAAATATTAGTTATATACTTTGACATACATATTGTAGTTTATATACGCTTTGAGGAATCTGGCGATCCCCGATGTATATTTTAAAAGAATCCCTCTGGGATGTTTTCACACTTTATGTGTCATCAAATATTAGTGTAGATCAAATATCATCATCTTCATCCCCTTGTCCTAGTAGGGTCGGGGGCCCAAAAACTCGACAAGGTGCTTTGACTTGAGTTGACCAGTCCAGACCCATTCTGTTTTCATACACATTTTTTTATTATTTCTCCCAGCTTAATCTGGGCCGACCCACCGGTCGTCTTCCTTCCGGGGTTGCCAAGAGCATACTTCTTGGTATTCGTTCCTCTGGCACATGTCCAAGCCACCTCATTTGTGATTTTTCTGTATGTAGGAGTAGGGGCTCCATGCCGAGTGTGTGCCTTGTGTCGGCACTTCTCACTCTGTCCATCAGTGTGACTCCCGCTACCCCCCTTAAAAATCCATCTCGGCAGCCTGGATCCTTGCTCTCACTCCAATCACTTGATCCAAATCAAATATCAATATTCTTATTATTTTTAAATCTAAGCTAAGTGCTTGAGTCATGAAAAAAATGTTTAATTCGGTCTATCGCGGTGATGAGTAAACATGCAGCCTATGGGTTTTTTAAATATGGCCTACATAGTTATTCAGATAAAGACTAAACTCATTTTTTTTAATTATTATTTTTTTCAGTCGCTCTTTTACTTTTAAAATTATTAATACAGTAGAACCCCATAAATTTGAAATTCAAAGTACCAAAAAAATCTCATTCCGTTTGCAAAATTCCCCAAAAATCGTAAAACTCATAAAAAAAAGGATAATTTTGTGAAAAACGTATGTATTTCGGATATATTTCAAGAAATCATTTCAAATATGCAATATTTATTATGTCAGTGCTAAGATCGCAACACTTCTATTGCTAAAGTACATTCTGACATATTTGCTATTCTCGCTTGCGAAAAAAATTAAATTGTCTTTTTTTTACGCTTCAATAGGCCAGGAGGCCCAATTACAGAAGCAAAATGCAGCACAAAACACCCAGGCTTGAGTAAATCACACAGATTAAATTGTGATCTCACGATCTTCTCTATTTCATCACGTTTGGATGGCCAAAATCGAAAATATTATTAATATTTAAAGCATTAACTTTGTGGTTAGACATTATAACAGAGAGTTAGTTAAATTAGAGAGAGAGTAAGCCCGCCCCCGCTACTCTCTTCCCTTGTAGATTCCTGATCGTCCTGTAGGCAGGTTAGTGCATGCTTGTCTTCGACAAGATTAACACGCATGTGATAAATATTAGTGATAGGTTAACAATACTATGGTTGTGGTGTATAGTGTTGTGAACATTGTAGTGTAGTGTTGGTCCTGACGAAGAGACGGGTACGTCTCGAAACCGGTAGACCCAAAATCTGGTAGTGGTTTATACTAATTTAACTCTGTGTTAAAATCGAAAATGTTTAGTTATCGCTCGATTTTTACTTTCGATTCCTCCTTTTTTCTTTGTCAGATCATAACAGCACAGTTATTAGAAATACAGTGTAGTCCTTATAATCCAAACAATTAAAAACCAAGAACGAATTTTCAGATTGCTGTAATCTTTAAAAAATAAAAATTGCATTTTTTTAATTTTTGTAAACTGATGTTATTTATTGTAAAGAATTCCATTTTCATTTTAAAAATTAAAATTCTAACACGATTAATACACATGTTATAAGGCATAAAAGGTATTTATTTGTTAATTATGTACATATTAGATATTGTTGTGAAATATGTGAAATTATTTTCTGAAGAGCATCTTCTGCATGGTTTGATATACTTTATCACGAAATTGGCGCAAAGCATAATCTGGTGTGATGAAACCACATTGTTTTCAACTGCCCACTCCAAACAAGTGTTAAAACACGAAATAACATCTTTATGTTTAACTATGTTAGTTGTTTATCTTCTTCTGTAATGCTTTTATTTTCTTTCAGTGCATTCTCAACAATTTTATCACCAATCATTACCTCAGAACATTCTTCCATGTCGTTTCTGGTAATCCATGCCTAAACCTCTGGGTTCTTTGATTTTTCAGCTGATTTGCGGGTTATTTGAGAGTTTGACATTGTCGAAAATTTTACTCACTAACATTGTACAACTCTCTCCACTTTCAAGTCTCGTTTTTCTGCAAATAACAAATGTTTTGTGTTTTCTTTTAATACAGTAAAACCCCGTTAATTCGAACCTCGGTAATTCGAAATTCGCCATAATTCGAAATTTTTAAAAGCCACAAGTCCCAAAATGCTAATTTCATAGTAGATTAACCCCGATAATACGAAAACCCCGGTAATTCGTAATTCGAAATAATTTTTAGCCCCTTGCGCCAATACGTTTTAGTTCACATAATTCAATTTTTTTTTAAATTTTACCAAATTTAAAAAAATATTTAGATTTTTTCGCAAGTGAGAACAACATATCGTTTTCGGTTACTTTAGTAATAGAAATGTGGCGGTTTTTCTATTAGCATAATAAAAATTGCATTTTCGAAATGATTCGAAATGTTTTTTTTTGGGTCCCTTGAATTTCGAATTAACGAGGTTTTTACTGTAGTAGCTATTTTTGTATTTAATTAATTTAGGCAGTAAACACAGCTGTAACCAAGCTCAGATGATGCGCAGTGAGTGAAAGAAAGTTTCTTCTTCACAGATGAGTAATAGTATACGCACGCCCCTACGCCCACCCCGCCTCCGTCACCGTTCAGTTTACTGGAGGTTCGGATTACAGAGACTTTACTTTACTGTTGTACTGGAGTGGGAATTAAACCATCTGTTAGATCACTAGGCCAGCTTCGCTCTCCAGAAAGAATTTTTATAACACTCTAATGTTTACTTTTCCACATTGTTCCAGGTTTCACTCTGGCCTATTTACAGAGAATTGCTTTGTGTTGGCAGAAGGTTACTACGAAGACCAGGTATTGCACGTGATGGGTCTCGTGATGCCCCCTGCGGAACCCCGAGCTACCAGTCAGTAAGTTTTGAGACATTTATAAAAAAAAGTATGGTTATAAAGCAATTTTAATTATTTTACAATATGACAAAACCAAACGATTTAATTTATCAATTAATAAAAAATTACAGAATTTACTTTGGAAATGTCAACACTTACGGTGGTCCATCTAAAACATTACTGAAGAATTCAGAAAACCTCATTCAGATTGAGAGAGAAAATGAAGATGCCATGATCATTTTCCTGTCGGATGTATGGCTCGATAATTTAAAGGCAAGTTGGAATTTTTTATTTTATCTCACATAAGTTTTTGTTACGCTTATTGTTTTTAATTAGTACTTGAATGATTATTCGATTGTACTTTATTGTTACTGTTTTGATTTCATCTAAGTGCCGGTAGTTGAATCTTTGGTACAGTAAAACCCTGTTGTTCCGCACAGAACAGGCACACACAGGGCGGTTCGCCGATTCCGTTTCCGAAGCCCTCGGGACGTCTCACACAGTGCGGGCGCACCGTGTTGACAGCCTAAAAGAAATCAATATTAGAATGGGGAAGTGTGCACTAGAGCACTGAATGCCTCGCTTCGCCTTAAAAAGGCATCCGCAAAGCACGTTCTCATACACCAAATACCTCACCGTGCTCGCCAGAAGGAGAGCGCTGGGAAGATTCGCCTCGTATAATTGGATGAGGAGGGTGTGTTAGATCAGTCATGGATTTGCTGACAAAATCACAAAAATGCATCATGCGTATAATAATAATAATAAGTCTTTATTTCAGCTTGTTCTGAATAGATTCTCACATCGCCATATAGATATATATACATATAAGTGAAAATAGAAAAACCAACAACAGACATACAAGTAGAATAAGAAATAACAACATGTCGAAATTAAAAATTGAAAGTAGAAAATAATAAATGAAGAGAACAGTCACTGTTGCATAGTGGAGTCACTGTCCATCTTTTACGCATTGGGGAGTCAAGCCACATAGCAGCTGCTTGAATAATGGAGTTGCTAGACCCTCACATCCTCTTTCTTGCGCTAGCTATCTTCAGTCGTATATAATCACCAAGAAATCGAGAATGTTTCCTTCAGATGATTTGTTTGGAATATTCAACGTTCTTGACCTGAGACAATTATACCTTAAAACCATACTTATAAAATTCCACAAGGACAAGGTAAATTTTAATCGTACACAACAAACACGGGTTACAAGGCTGGCAAATACAATTAATTTCGAGGTACCTAAAAGTAAAACGTCTTTTGGGCAAAGACAATTTAATTTCACAGCCCCGCTTGTTTTTAACAAGTTACCTAATGAAACTAAAAAAATAACTCTACACAACACAAACCTTTTAAACATCATATTACTAAGTTTATAAAAATATCAGGTAGAAGTTATACTGAAGAAGTGATCCGCCCTTGACCTCTAATTTGGCAAAAACTGATTTATATAAGTTAAAGTATACTTTAATATTTATTTTTGTAACTATTTAAATTCTTATCTTAATTTTGTATGTATATTTTCTTTTTCTTTTCTTTTAGATTTAGGTATTCCTATGATTAACTTTATTATTATTGATCTACTTTCATTCTTATGCTTATACTTTCTTTAATTGTCATTTGTTAATATTACATAAGTATCATATGAGAATAACTGCCACAGAACAAGTTTTTACCTAGTGTGGCAGTTATTAGTAACTTGTATTAACAAATGTAAACAAACAAATAAAGAAAGTATATCGAAGTAACCGTAAAGGCGAGAGCAGAAGGATTCGCTTCACTTGACTGAGTGCAAGAAAATTCACCTTAAAAAGGCAGTTGAAATCCAGAATCGCTGCGCAGAAAAACCTTGTTATTAAACCGTATTAACTCAAGGATCATGACACAAAAAGATTTATCAAGATCGGACACGTCTAGCGGCAGCTATTTAATTTTTTGTGATTTTTAAAATATTAATATGGGGGCCCGACCCGGAGCGCCTAGCGCTGCCCACATAGAGTCCGCGGTCAAGGACCCTTTTTAGGGCCATCGTATTAGTTTTTCTCAAAAAATTTCAGATGCTGTTCATTCATTTGAAAAATATTTGGAAATACTTCAATTTTGATGTTGTCATAAAAATGTGATTTACCATGTGAAACTTCTGAGTATGTTGCGTAGTGTGTGTGTGTGTCTCAGGTAAATTTACTGAACACCGAGTCATGTTAATTTACCAAAAGCGACTAACACTTGGATTGGATATGCCATGTAAATTATCTGGAATAACTTTACTGTTATTTTCAAACCAAAACCTGCTCAGATAGCAGGACAGTCTTGCGCTTTTGCGTGGAAATAAAATTACCTCCCGCTTCCTCTCTCTTTGTTGTACAATAGATGTGACACTCTTTTTTTTACATACAACTATGATGCAATTCTGTCATAAATTCCTGAAATTCAATAAGAAATTCCAAAATTTGAAAAATTCTGGATTTTCAGTGTAAATGACATATCTGGATCACGCTGTACAACACATCTGCCTGTTCAGAAACGGGGTGTACTTTTAATTTCTCTCGAGTGTCAACTGCTCGGACAAAGACCTTGTGCTCCGGATACCGACTTGGACACGGTATTTACTCTCGACGGGGTTGAGATGACCAGCTGGTGATGGTGCTGATATCCTGTCTGTAACACCTTTTAATTCGAACCCCAATAATTCGAAATTCGCCATAATTCAAAATTATTGAAATTTGCGTGTCCCAAAATGTGAATTTCATAGTAAATTAGCCCTGATAATTCAAAAACCCCAGTAATTCGTAATTCTAAATATTTTTTAGTCCCTTGCCCCGTAAATGCCCCGTAAAAGATACATTTTAGTTCGCGTAATTCGATTTTTTTTAAATTTGGCATAATTGAAAAAAAAATCGTTTTTTTTCGCAAGTGAGAACAAAAAAATATGTCAATATCGGGTACTTTGAAATGTTGCAATCTTTGTATTAACATAATAAACATTGTGTTTTCAAAATGATTATATAAATATTGCGTTTTCAAAGTGATTTCTTTAAATATAATCATAAATTTAACAAAATTAATGTTTTTTCAAGAGTTTTATGTTTTCAGGAATTTTCACCATCGCACTGCGATTTTTTTGTACCTAAAACTTAGAATTAATGGGGGCCCCTATAATTCGAAATTAATTTTTTGGGTCCCTTGAATTTCGAATTAACGAGGTTTTACTGTATTGGTTATAACAAACATAGATTAACTAAGTAAAAAATAACTTTTTTCAATTTTTGCAAGGTTTGTATCATTTTTTTCGACTTGTCTTAAAGCGAATGGGTTTTTCATAATCGACATAAGTTACTGTAATAATAGTTCAACTTTTTGAAAAAAATAAGTAATAAATATTAGGTCCTTACATATGAAATTGGCGTTTAGTATGGGAGGAACATAAAGCCGATTTTTTTTTATTATAATATATTTATTTAATCAAAGTATGTACCATTGCTATCTACGCACTTTTGCCATCTCATAGGTAGTTCATCGATCCCTTTACTAAAAAAACCATTCGGACAGGAATCAATAAAATCTTTGAAGGCGGTTTGGACTGCCCCATTGGAGTTGAATTTTTTCCTTTGCAAGAAGTTATCCAAATTCCGAAGAAAATGGTAATCTGTTGGGGCAAGGTACGGAGAGTACGGTGGATGTCTTAGACATTCCAATTGAAGCTCCTCTAATTTGGTAGCCGTCTGTTGTGCAGTGTGTGGTCTAGCGTTATCATGAAGCAGCAGTGGCCTAGAGCGATTAACCAGCCTCGGTTGTTTAGCAGCTAGCTTTTCCATCATGGTTTGCAGTTGCTGACAATAGACATCTGCCGTAATCGTCTGGCCAGATTTAAGAAAGCTGTAGTGAACGACACCAGCACTAGTCCACCAAACGCTCACAAGTAACTTTTTTGGAGTCAATTTTCGCTTGGGGCATGGTTTGGCTGGTTCGGCAGGGTTCAGCCATTGCGATGAGCGCTTCCGATTATCGTACAGGATCCACTTTTCATCACAGGTAATGATTCGATTTAAAATCCCTTCATTATTGTGCCGGTTGAGTAATGCAACGCAGCAGTCAACGCGCGTTTGTTGATTTGCTTCACTCAATTCGTGAGGTACCCACCTTTCAAGCTTTTTCACCTTACCAATTTGCTTCAAGTGGATTAAAACAGTTTTATCACTAACACCGCAGCCTGCAGCTAACTCGGATGTGGTTTGCGATGGATCCGCTTCCACAATAGCCTTCAATTCTTCATTATCAACTTTGGTCTCCGGCCGTCCACGGGGCTTGTTCTGCAGGTCGAAATTTCCAGAACGAAAACGTTGAACCAAAAACGCACTGTGTTTTCTTTTGCGGCACCGTCGCCATACACATCATTAATCCTTCGAGCCGTTTCTGCAGCACTGGTGCCACGGTGGAACTCGTACTCGTAAATAATGCGATATTTCAAGTTTTTCATTTTGTAAACTGAGTGACGCAAAGAAAAAAACAATTGAGGAAAAAACAAATGAATTATAATTTTCAAAACACAAATACATGAGTAAATAGCTGTACAAATTTGGATTTGGAATTTCTAACCAAAGAGAAGATATTTGAGATCAAATTTGCCAGTACGGCAAAACGCCAATTTCATATGTAAGGACCTAATATTTAAAATAAAATACAAACTTTGATATTGCATAACTATTGCATATCTCCATAACTATTGATATTAAGCCATGGTTGCTTGAACATTTTAGACTATAAAATAGTCAGGAATCTACCTGCCAAGTTTCTGTTGCTAGCTCTGGTACACCCTGTATACGTACTTAATAATCTCATTCCCCTTGTAATATTTTCCTAAAAATACTGCATACAGTCAATTTTTTAAAGCTATTTTATATTTTACTTTTATGCCTTTTGTCTTTGATTATAATTCAAAATAATTACTGTATTTATTTCATTTATCGCTTATACGTTTATAATTTTTAAATTTTGCATTTAAAAAATATAAATAAGTTTAAATAATATATGGAATATGTGCCACATCGATATTCTTACTATTCTATAACCGACTGTGCGCTTGCGCTATTGAAACAGAAATAACTCAGTGTTCTCTCAGACTAGGCTTGAACCCCGTATTACTATTAACGTAAAATGTAATTTCATAATTTGGTATTTTCACAATTTCACAATTTTACATGTTCATAACTTAACGTATTTTATATATGTAATATTATTTAGTTGATATATAATATATAAAGAATTTTGATATAAGAAAAAAAAATACTGCCTCAGTTTATCCGCAACTCGGTTAACGCTATCCAGGAAAATCGGAAGTCTGTTATATTTTAATTTTCCCTAAACTAAATTTCGTACTGCACACACATAAAATTATTTTATCAGTATAATAGTTTTGAGAGGGGCAGTCCCTCTCACTGTTACTTTTGGCTGCCTTCGTGGACCAGTTGATGCGAGGCTGGCTTCTCATACCGAGGATTCTGGATTCCGTTTCTAGTGACCTCACAAAACATCTGTGTGATTTTTTGAAGCCTGGGTGTTTTTGTGATATGTTTCGCTACAATAATTCGGCTGTTATAGCGTTAAAAATAAAAACATTGCTCCACCCGAATAGTTTGACAACTTGCTGTATTTAATTGGTTACTGACTAAACTGCTCCTCTCGAATCTAGTAATAACAAAATAGCTTGACATATTATGTGTAATACAAATTTTAGCTTAATGTCAATTAAATTGTTATATTTCTCTAAATGTTTTATATGCATGTAATAATTCCAGGTGATGTCCAAATTGCGTTCTCTTTTCTCTGGCTACAATGATTTCCCTCCAGTGGCCATGGTACTGCTAGGAGAGTTTCTGTCACACCCATATGGTCATGAACACGCTGCCCAACTCCGAGCAGCCCTCAAGGCTCTGGGTGAACTCATAGCGCAGTTCCCGCAGTTGGTCGCCGCTTGTAAATTTATTCTGGTACCTTCGGCCGCAGACCCCGGTGCGCCCAATATATTGCCCAGGTACTTATCTTATTAATGATATTGATTTTTGTAAAAAGTTGGGTTCGTATGTATATTTTCCATTGCGGAAGAATTATGCTTCTTAGGAATAGTTAAAATAATTACATAATGGTATAAACTACTATTTATTGAATTATCAACATGATGTGAAGCCAATGGTCCCTTCATCAGGATACAACGTTGTATCAACAAAGTTATTTTGCAATTATGAAATGAAGAAATGCAGAAAGAAATGAATGAATGCAATGAAGAAAAATAATTACAGTTCAATTATTTTACTTAATTATAATTATATTTAGGTTTGAGTTTTCTGGGATACTCTGCCATGTTTCTATGACCTTTTTAGCTGACGTGATGGACGATGATGATGGACCTTGCAATGGGATCCAAAAAGTCATAGTAACACAGCAGAATATCCCAGAAAACTAAAACCAAAAGATTATGCACAGCTGGTAAAACCCAAGAACATTTTTAATTATATTTAGATCACTTATCCTCATGAGTCATCGTGCCATGAATACTGTCCATTCGGTCGGTCGCATTATCGAGCCCCTTCAAGTGAATGGTGGGATTACGGTTCCAATTATTGATGAT
Source organism: Agrypnia vestita (assembly GCA_016648135.1). Taxonomy (NCBI): domain Eukaryota; kingdom Metazoa; phylum Arthropoda; class Insecta; order Trichoptera; family Phryganeidae; genus Agrypnia; species Agrypnia vestita. The sequence goes on along the minus strand of JADDOH010011412.1, from coordinate 49,580 downwards.
GGGAATGGCGTTCCGAAATTAATTTTTTATGTCACTTAAGACTTTTTTAATACACATGACGTAAATTGTAGAAATCAGCATGTTGCTATTCTAAGTGGCTTTATTATATGTATATGAAATATCTAAAAGATATCTTAATAAAACTGCATTATCTCAAAATCTTACATTAAAAGGGAAAACTATATAAAATTTTTCTCCACAAAATACAAAAAAATTCTAAACACTAAAACTACACTATGTTTTGAAAATTCCTTAAGGGGGTATTCTAGTCTAGAGGCACGAATTTCGGGCGTTTTTTAGTGCTTTGTAAAAAAGAAACAAACAACATTTTTGATATACATATTTTTAGGATTCTTTTATTTATATTTTAAGAATACATCAAAAATAATATAAAATTCAAAACTCGTAAAGTTATCGGCTGGTAAAGTGGGGGTCCAAAAAAAAGGGATATACAGGCGGACATGATTCCGACCCTTGCGGTCATCTGAAACAAATAAATCCAACAGATTCTTAATTAGTAAAGACGTCGCTATCGCCCTTACCTCGGAGAAATTTAAAAAAAAAATTTAAATTGGCAGCCGTTTAAAAAAAATCTTTTTTCACATTTTAATTTTTTTTTAAATGGTAAAAATAAAAATTTCGACTTTGTTCTGCTAGGGGCTATAGAGGGATGTGTAGAGAAGGTTCACACAAAAATTTAAATAAATCATCGGTTCAGTAGAACTTGAGATATCATGCTTGCCAGCTTTAAAAATGTAGTTTCTAGAAAAACGCATTTAAAGTTTTGGGTAAAGTTTCGTACGGTATACTTACATATTTTTAATCGGCGATTCCTGCTCCATACAATGGACCTTCCTCCACTTCAAAATGTTCATATTAGTTAAATGTACATTATTTATGTATAGAGTATAAGGTTTTATTGGGTAATCCATCCGCAGGTAGTCGGGTAACGTCTACCCTCTATTGTTTGATTTGTTCCGGTCGGACCACTTACTTGCCGCATCACCGAAATCGCTGTATCTTTGTAAATAATTGGAATTTTGAAAAATTCCTTTGAGGACATAATTTTGAATGTCTAAACTTACGAAGTATACAAATTTTTTTTTTTCATTTTTTTAAATTTCCAGACTAGAATACCCCCTTAAATAAAATTGAAAATATTGGATGTTTTTATTGAAAAAATTTTTTTAATTACAGACCTCCTCTGCCTCAATTCGTCACGGAGGAGATAAGGACAAAGCTGGGGGACAGCGTGGTGTTGGGCAGTAACCCTTGCCGTCTGCAGTACTGCTCTCAGGAGATTGTGGTACTCCGCCATGATCTGGTCACCAAGATGTGTCGCAACTCTGTGCACTTCCCCGAGACCGGAGATATCCCAGACCATGTGAGTAGTGTCGTAACGATATACAGTAAAACCTCGATAATTTGAAATTCGCCATAATTTCAATCTTTTAATACCCACATCAATTTAAGTCCCAAAATGTTAATTTCAAAGTAGACTAACCCTGATACTCCAAAAATTCTGATAATTCATAATTTTTTTTAGCCTCTTGCATAAATCAGTATGTTTTAAGTCACATGATTCAATTTTTTTTAACAAGTTATGAAAAACTAATAATGCACGTGGCTCTTTGACCCGCATCACCCGCACTTGTGTGCTGTGTCCTGTATGTATTTCGTGATACTTGTGGAATCCACTTTATCTATACATAATATGTCACGATCCCTCAAATCGGGGAATTCTACAGTTGGCTGTCTAGATATGCGCGGATGGTTTCAGTTTGCACTAATTCCTCATACTTTACACATTTAAAATAGTTTTTTACTTTTACAATTCTTTTTCCTCATTTGGTGTATTTGTGTTGTTAAAATGTTTAATTTTCTTTTTAAAAATTTATTACTGACTTATTATTTCATATGTTTGTGGATGATTTTATTTCTAATAACTGCTGTGTATTGATCTGAGTCTGAATATATCCGATATATATCAAAAATTTGATATATGTATATCCAAACTTTTTTCTCCTTTTTTGCATATGTCGATTGATACAATCGAAATAATTAGGAAATTTATTTTGTAAATGAATTATTATTTATTAAATAAATTAATTGCATATTGAAAAAAGCTAATATATGCAATTATTATATATAAGTTATAAATTTTCTCTTTCTAATGTAGTGTTATTAGTATTTGTTTCTTTGCGTGAAATAAAAAATGGATTAAATGAAACAAAATAAACTAAAAAACAACTGTACCACTTTTTAAAATACAATTAGTGCCATATATTATCAACTGCAGATATAAAAAAAAACCTGTAGCACTTTTTAAAATACAACTAGCCCTGTCTAGTAACGACCGCAGATATTAAAAAAATAACTTGTAGCATGTTTTAAAATACATTTAGTGCCATCTAATAACGACCGCAGATATTAAAAAAAAACAATCTGTAGCATTTTTTAAAATACAACTAGCGCCATCTATTAACGAAAGTTTTTTGGATAAATATCAAAGATAAAAATCAATCCATAAATATCGTGATATATATCATGATATATATCCGCCGATATATATCCTCAAACCCTGAAAAAGACGTTAAAAAAAAAAGTTAAAATTGAGTGAAGATTGAAGAAGAATTACGACCATCCAAATATGGATACATCATATGTTTTTGTTTGATTTACATTGTGTTTATTAATCTCTGCCAGATAAATATTAAAATATTTTGCATGTTTAGTTTGCAAGTTTGCAAGAGAGTTATAGAGTGAAAACTAATTTTATTTAAAATTATTACTTTGTATTGATATTGTCTTTGTAGACAGCTACCAGATATCTTATATAAAAAGAGATAAACTAATATCTCACATCCCTTCTATAAAAATGTATAAACCGACTGATGTGATTACTTGAGTAAGATGTTAGATTGACTGGAAATATGAAGGAATATAAAGAAATTTTATAGCAGATCTCTATTGTCAGTTGGTTAAGTTTGTGATTCTGAGTGAAGCATGTACAGAATATATAAAAAACTAACTCTTAAAAACCAAGTTTTTATTATTTTCCCTTTCTCATTGAAACAGGTTTCGCGCTTACTATAAGCATCGGACTTGAAAATTAAACAATGTATTAATTGTTAAAATTTAGAAAAATCCAAAATTATACTATAATTATTTAAAAAATTTAAATGAAAATTTGTTAGATCATTTTTATCGTCGCCATGCTATGAGTTAAAAGAAAGGGAGCAATCATAGCTTTTCTAGAGAGAATGAGTTTTAATTGTAGATGAAAAAGTGATTTGAAGAAGTCAGGGATTTAAAAATCTCAATGTGTGTGGAATTCCAGAGACGAGGAATAATTTACCAACCATTTTTTTTAAATTAACAAAGAGCAATTAAACCTTAGTAAATCTGTTGAATCAGATGAATATTAAATTTTTGCTTATATTTATAATTTATTTTAAAATAAGTAAACAAAGTATTGGGTATACCCTGATGAAGGAACGTCGTTTCCGAAACCGGTTGGTTTTACCAAATAAAAAAAAAAAAAAAAAAATTTTAGTGGTGTAAACTAAGTTAACTAGTTTAATTATATTCATAATGAATAACCACAAAGTAATAGCAAAATACAACAGTATAAGTAAACATTGCTTATAGTTGAAGTACATTAAGCATTTTCCACAGCTAACGAAGACTCTTCTCAGTCAGTGCACCCTCACACCACTGCCTCTGGGTGTCCAACCTGTGTACTGGCAGCACGCCGATGCCCTCAGCCTGTACCCCATGCCGGACGTCGTCGTCATCGCTGACCACTTTCAACCTTTCTCACGGAGTCATCAGAACTGCCACTTTATTAATCCTGTGAGTATTACTTTTTTTATTTTAATTTCAATTCATACAAAATAAATAGCATTGTCTTGGAATCGTGGCTGTGAGAGGCAAATGAAACACTGGAAATTGATTAAAATTAATCACTGGACACAAATTTAATCGGAGCATCTTTCTTTAATTCATACATTGTCACTAGTATATTCCACACAGGTACTTAACTTACTGTACTTTTGTATATTGCAAGGTCATTCTGCTCAATTTTGCACTATTTCACACTAGTTTGCACGCAAGTACCCATTCTGGGCTTGTCTCTGGCAAAATGTGCACAGGTTCGCAATACACTAACTTCTGTGGTCGCTTGTCAAATAACTCTAACTTCGCAGCACGATTCCCCCGTATTTATAGAGACCCATGTACTAGACATCTCGCAAAGCTGTTGGATTATGCCACTTTATTGTAGTTACCAATTTAGTTTAAAAGGTGTAGAGTATTGTATATTCCTTGATTTTGTGCAATTCTTTCTGCTTCTACCTCGTGACACAGCCTCTCTCTCTCGAAGACTGTTCATTCCGAATAGGATCATGGTTGTCTCTATTGTATATGGTCAACTGGTCCAGATCAACGACTTTTCTTTTTTCAACAATCCATTCTATGATCGTGTAAGGGCCTTCGCAAGGTTCCTTTAATTTCAATGGGACTCCTTTCGTTTGGTTTGGATTGAACAGCGAAATCACCTCTCCAGCCTCGAATCCAGCACTGTTTCGGTTCAAATGGTAGCGTGTCTTTCTCGCGTGTCTAGAACGCTTTCCATTCTTTCTTTGGGCCCATCCGTATAATTTTTCTTGTCATTAGTAATAGAAGACGGACTACTAGCCACATCGTTTTCGATCCTCGTTCCTTTGCTGGCGGTGCAAATGTCACATTGCCGACACCAGTTCTCCCGTTGTCCTCCCGGCTCTTCACCCAATAGAAGCATGCATGAACCTTGGCCAAAGTCTTATTCACTCCATGGCGTTCCTCTACAGATACGTAGATCTCCTGTAATAGCTCGTTCACTCAACACCAAGGAACTATAACTTGCCTGACGATTGTTTTCTCTCATCTAGACTTTCCAGTTTTCTCTTTAAAAGGCCGTCTTCAACTTACGAAGACTTCCATCGAGTCCATAAGGCTTTCAAAATTGCCACTACATGCCATTTTTTTTCTATCTTCTTTTTTGTTTTCAAAATTCTTTCCAATGCAGGATTGGAAAGAATTTTGATATTTCAGTTTCTTTCCAATGCGGGATTGGACCAATACTTGTGTCTTGTGTCTTCTTCTTGATCTGCCCGAAGTCTTTCCGGGTTCCAGTTGTCCGCCGTTGTTTCCATCAGACATTTGACACATAAAGGCTCATCTTTCGTTCCAATCCGGGGTTCATGTTTCTGTTGTCGTGATTGGGATTCTATCAATTTATCTTTTTCAATTTATTAATACGGTTAGATTTTTATTAACAAAAAACTTTTTAAGAAGCATAATGGTAATTTTTGTATGATGGTATATTGACATTTTCATTTTCTACTGATACAATCAATTTGATTTAATTAATAGAGATAATGGTCATTTGAAAAATATATCTAATTATAAATGCTATATATTTACAATTCTTTCTTCCAAGCGTTAACTTTAATTTGCAGGATGAAATAATACATATCTGTTGTTTCCAGGGTTCATTTCCCAGAACAGAATTTTCCTTCAAGGTATACATGCCGGCGACCAGAACGTTTGAAGATTCCCAAATTCCTGAAGACTGAATCTCCAATTAATGTTTTAGCAATAAATCAATGTAAATTTTCTAAATATTTTTCTAATACAATGAATATTTTTTATATACCAAATATTGTTAATGTCAGACAAAAATGTTCACAGCAGTGCTTTGCTTTTTGTATTCAGATTCTGTACAGAGATATCCCACAGGTTTGGTTGTGGTTATTACATATATTTAATAAAGTCTTGTTATGTGAGAAATGTTTCATTAAAATATCTTAATACATATACATTATTATATACCAAAATAAATGCCCTTATTTATTATTGAGGAATATTGTGGTTTGTGAAAACAAGTGAGTATTTTGTGGTCTTTGCGATAGCAGTTAGAAAATGATATGTAAGTTGAGCTACGAGCTACGTAGTATAAATTGTAGCACAAAGCATTTTGTATGAAAATATATCAATTAGGTAAACAAATCTGTACACATGACTACATGCTATAGACCAGTGCTGACAAAACATTTATTTATTTTGTTACAAGCAAATTTTTTTTATTTACTATTGTATATACAGTCGAACTCGGTTATAACGAACGCGATGGGACCAACTAAATTTGCTCCTTATAGCCGGGACTTCTTATATCCGGGATTCACTTTTTTCACATTTTTTTTTTGATTGTGTGATGTTATTTTCAAGAGCAGCTAAATATTTTTCCAGAGCGATGAAACTGTAGAAGACGATTGTGAAAACTTTTTACAGACTTTTTGAGGCCGAAAATTTTGACTTTTTCGCGAACCTAGAGACACTTTCGTTTGTTAGTGAACATATTTCCGATAGAACAATTCGCGTTTAACTGATTAGGCTTTTAAATGCTTATACAATAAACTGCATAAAATAAACTGTGACCATAAACATCTTGGAAACCCCCAATAATCGGAGTTATATGACCAGTGTTCTCGACCTTCAGCAAACTATTGCTTGCCTGCGCACGTGGGACACAAGTTTGTGTACATCATAAAATGAACCCTAATTAAGTGCGAGCCGCTTTAAATGAAAGTGAAAAAGTTCATTGTTATGAGTACGTATTTGTCTTTTTTTCTGTAATCCAAGCAAATATGTTTGCAGAGTTACTAAAATTTGCTCCGTATATCCGGGAATCGCACTCCTTATAGCCGAGACCGATTGTATGGGAATATGCGCAAATCAAAATGAATTCACAGTTTTTCTCATTATAGCCGGGATCTCCTTATATCCAAGCTCGTTATAAACGAGTTCGACTGTATATATAAATTGCTGGTCTCCTAGAATGGGGCTCGAATAAGCAACCACTGGATCACTAAGCGAAAGTCCATAGAGCCGCCACCTGTACAGTAAATTTCTGGTTGAAATTTTATTTACATATTTACGTATATATATAATATATATACGTAAATATAGAATAGAATATTCCGTGTCTATTTATAATTATTTAGTGGTAAAACTCATAATTTGAACATTTTCAATAATTTTAATATCACATGTTAAATATTTAACCTCATTATCTCAAAACTACTCCAATGTCACATAGTGAGTTTTATCTCTAAAAGGACGATATATAAGGATTAAAAAAATAAAAAATTGGCAGTCAAATATTTTATTTCTTTGTGTTATTTTATTTCAGTTGTGATTTTGCAACCGAACTCAGAAGATTATAATGTATAAATTTATGAATAAAATTATCTTAAGAGATACACAATTAAAAGTATTTTAAAATAACTTAATTTTTACATTTCCATCAAAACAATTTTTGAAAGACAGTTGAAAGTTATTTACAGATGTCTTACAACGAAAAATCTTTTATTATACACAAACAAAGCCGTGTTATAGGAACGTACAGATTGCAAGTTTGAACAAATCCAAGAGTGCAAGCTTGCCAAGAAGAGATAATTTACAATAACTATAATAAATAATAGAATGATCCGGATGAAAAAGTTCCTGAGTTAGTTTTTACTAAACTCACTGACATTATAATGGAAAAATTATACTACAATTCACTTACACTTTATTTGATTCATGTGATGGTTCTCAAAAATATAACGGAAGAACAATTTGAATTAAAAATACACAATATACTCACAAATAGATTGACACTTTTCGATGCAATGTATTTATGAGCTGGAAATTTTTTGAAAATTTAGTTTCTAATTGCATTATCTGATTTCTTCTGAGCATAAAAGTTTTTTTAGAATTCTATTACAATTAGTACAATAAAACGAAAAAATGTATTTTATTTTAATGTATTTAGATAAATAATAATTCCTGGCCTAATATTTTCATTTCAAAATAGTAATTTGTATATTTATTTATGATTAATAACATTTTATAATAGAAAACATGTTTAAATATAAAATTATATGTAGTTTCAGTTCATGATTCATACATACAGTGTTAGCTGGCACAATCATTCATGTTGCTCACAATAAATCGTATACTGACAATGAACTTTTTATCTGATTCACACTTCATCGAGAAGTTCATTTAAAATCTCTAATAATGCCAGATATTCTTCCTAGTATGATTACAATGTAATGAAATATACTAGACAACATGGTTACTTTACTATTATCATGACAGATGGATCAATCTTCATAAGTAAATTACACTTTTCTCTAACAGAGGTAAATTTTTTTTTTCAATTGCTAATACATATTTATCAACACAGAAAACAATACAAAAACTACATAATTTTTTTACCATAAATCAAACCCCGGTAAATAAATCCATATACTTCAGTCATTTTACTATTAACAATTTCACTGTCTAGTCTAGACACGGGCTAAAAAACTGTCATTTAAAGGAACCTAGGTATGTATTGGGGGCAGGAAACATTAACGTATAACACTATGTGTGTGTGTACACAGTCATTAAAGAAAATAATACCATCTATATTAATTACAAAAGGCGATATGTTAAACAAGCTCAATACTTGGATTCAACAGTTTGTTCATTTTTTTATCAAACAATATATTTTAATACATATGAAAATAGCAAAATGTATAATTAGAAATATAACTGTTACTCCCTATCGGTAAATACACTCATTTAACAGTTCATAAATATTGTAAAATGTTGCTTTGAAATTTCAAAAATGTATTTTTAAAATATACATATTTCTTAATGCTTGCTTTGTAATTGGTGCTTTTAACATAACTACAAAATGCACACTGGCTAGAGGCCCCTAAAGTAGGCTTTTATTATTCTTTCTTGAACAAAAAAAAAATCAGCACACCGCTGGTTGCGTGATGATGTTGAGAGAAAGAAAATATAAGTGAAGTATCGATAAATTACCTTTTTGGAACACGACTCAATTGAAAATACATCACTTCACATGTATCACATATGTTTTCAGGCTCTTTTCACACCCACACAATCATTAAGTTAAATAATTTCCTTTACAATATATATATTTTTTAACCCGAATATACAATTACGTAGATCTAAGATAAGTGCCTCAAGTCTTTAGAAAGCTGTCCGAATCAATATGATTACAAACATTTTTGACTGATATCGAATGGAGGGCAAAAAAACTCAAATAATAACTTCTACGTTACAAGGCGCACAAAATAAGTCTAATGTGCCATGTGTATTACACAATATGCCAAAACACATTTTAGCCTTTATTAATAATTTCAAAAACATAAACTTTACATTTAAAAAATTAGAGTGTAGCATTATTACTTAAGGTGTTACACTACCCTGGGAGAATATAATTTAGATGATTTTTTTTACAAGTGGGTGATTAATTATTTTTATTGGTACTTATTAAGAGACATATTTTATAGAAAAATTTTTGAAAAAAAAAATTGTCTATTTCCGTAGAACTCCTCCTCCGTGACTGACATGCAACTTTTCCTGGTGCAAATTTGATCGAGACAGAAAAGATCATATTGTCGGTGTGGCGCAAGAAGTCATTAAGTAAAAAATTCATGTTTTTCGGCAAATCGCTTCCAATCTTTCTATGCCTTAAATCTGCGGAAAATTTGTGCCAGTCAATGACTTTTGATGGAGAAAGTGTGGAATATGTACGCCAGTATACCGATAAAAGAATACCATTAAGTAACTTGATTTCTATTTAAAAAAATTATAAAATTAATGATTTTTTATCTGCAAAACAGCCATTCCATGGCAAAAAAAAACTTGTTGATAACTTTTTGCTCTCATAGTTTATATAAAAAATAACCCATAATGACTTCTAATTCAATTTTACCAAAAATGTTACTTAATAACTTTTTACGCTACACCAACGATATACTTATTTAAAAATTAAATATCTGCAATGCAGTATACGGACTTTTTAATCCGATAAAACATTTTGTTAAAAAAAATAATAATTTAAAACAGCTTTGAATTTAAAAAAAAATCAGATGAGCCACATTGTAAATACTTAATTTCTTAACAAGTACACAATCTTTTTCTCCGTTTCGAATAAACGTGAACCAGGAGAAGTTGCATGTCAATCATGGAGGAGGATTAATACAGAAATAGACATTTCACAGCTGTTAAATGCTTTTTCTTTCAAATATTTTCCAATAAAAATATTTGTTCAATATGTAGCTTAATAAGTGCCAATAAAAAAAATTTAATCACCGTGTAAAATAATCACCCAAAAACAAATCACCTAAATTTTACTCTCCCAATGTGGCACATCCTTAATCTTTTTCAAGCCGTCACATATATTCATGTAGAATTTTTACAGATTAAACATTACAGTAAAATTTATATTGATTGCTCATATCTTTTCACTTAAAAACTACTTTTGAAATTTTTGATTCAATCCACATGTTTATTATATTTTGCATCGTGTGGTGGCATAATTGGGCAGATATCCTGGGGAAAGGGAAGATCCTACAGCACGTAACACAGCAAGTAGAAAAGGGACCGCTGTTGAATCTTATTTCAGTATTCATCTGTGATGTGTTGGCTTGAGGCTTTAATTCAGTCGATAGCCTGCGTCCAGTCATCTGCAGTGATCACTTGCCTTGCCCTTGCTGTTTTTGGCTGGCATCTATATATATCAACAATGAATGTATGAAAATCTTCAATCAAAAATTGTAAAAAAAATCAAATAGTGAAGTGTAAAGTTATTATTATAAAAGTGTTATTAGTAAAAAATAAAGTTATTGCACTAATTACTATAAACGAATCACAATGGGTCATTAATAAAGTGGATTTAGAAAAATTACCGACAGGTAACAGAATATTTTTTTATGTTCAGGCCGGCCTCACTGAGCGGATCTTCCTTGTATAAAATTGGCAAAGCAAATGGGTTGACGATCGTCCGCGCAGTGTGTTTGATATGCGCATATTGTATGGAAAGAAATGTAGCGGAGTTCCGCGACAGAAAAGACGTGACGGAAGATCCGCACAGTGTGGTGCCGACCTTGTAGTGTTAACTTTGGGGTTAGACAGTAATAAAATTAATAAAATAAATTTAGTTTTTACCACTTTTTTATATTGAAAATATCAACATGTTTCAGGGCCCATGGCCCCTTCGTCAGGATTCAATTGTATACTAATATAAAAAAAGTGGTTAAAACTAAGTTTATTTTATTAATTATATTAATAATTTCACCACAAAATTATTTTGCTGTTTTTGAAGAAGTTAATAATTATTAGTTTAAGAAAACTGACAAGCTCTCTATAAACCTCATTGATTATTTTTAGTTGACCGGTTTCGAATACCACTACTTCTTTATCAGGACAGACACATAATAATGTTAATAATAAGATGCAGTAGCATCGAAACCAATCGAAATTAAAAATAATGAATGTGGTTTATACAAAGTTTGTTAGATTCTTGAATTTATTAAGATACAATATAATTAAAGTAACTACTTATAATAAATCTAATTTTTTCATATTTCTTGACCAAGAACAAAGTAAAAACAAATGTCAATTTCCTTACTTTCTTTCTGAAAACGTCTGCAGGCGTCTTCTCTCTCGACAGAATCGAAGTACCACAACGTTATTGCATACCTGCAATTAAAAAAAAAATTATAATTGATGCAATAATTTTGCATTAATTAACTGAATTGTTTGCATATTTTCATAATCCCATTCCATTCAATAGTTCCTGTTCAAGCTGACAAAGCTACGAATTTGTTTGCAGGCTTTCTGATTTCATCCTCGTGCTTGTATCTGGGTTTCATACAGTGAAAAAAGGGTAGCACTGAAATAACTTTGAATATTGAATATTACCTCGTATCAAAGGCAGGTTGAACTTCATGCGGGTTTCTCCTATCGGACCAAAAGAAGAGAACCCGATCGAATACGGGCTCGATATCAGCTACCTGATCGCACCATCCTTCTGGAAATATCCTGTAATCAAAATAAGAAAGTTTTCCTTGGTAATGTAGTGGTGATATAAGATACAAATCCGGTATTTAAAAGTAAAAAAAAAAACAAATGAAATTTCAATGAATATGTGGTGAGCACAGACATTCATATGGTAGCTTACACTGGCTCCGCCTGGGATTTGAGTCGGTGTTAACTCCACTAATTGAAATTATCGTGACACATACTTCACAATTCACACTCCTAGTTCTATCTAGACTAAGAAATGGGCAAAGAAGAAGAAATTATATTTTTAACCCGCTCCGTGCCCGTCGTGTATACACATCGCTGGTCTGGAACAGTTTGATAGTTTTTTTGAGATATCAAACTCTTTAGACTGACAAACATTTTCATCAAGCAATTTTAAGATAACTCACCATCCAGATTAAATTTCTACTATAAAAAAGAAGGGATTTTCTCTTCGGGCGGGATTAATTAAAGACTTACTTTACAGGTAGATTCCTGCCTTTTAAGATTCAAAAATATTTAAGCAACCATGACATAATGTTATAGTTATTGAGGTATGTAACATCAATGTTTGCATATTTTTTTCAATATTTCTGATATATTTTTTGTTAAACAATAGGACTACCGTTACAGTAACTCATATCAAAGAAAATTTAATTTGTTTCAATACAAATTAAATAAAATGACTCATACTCTCACTGCACGCCCCTGGTATGTAGGTAGTATTTGTTTTGAGAAATATCAAAATAAAATTGCTAATTACCTAAGAAGTCCTCCGCAAGTCTTGACATCCCAGTCAACATTGAGGTAATAGATTGCTGTGATGCATCGGCCATCATTGTTTGGGTTGTCCACATGTTTGACGTAATGGCTGCCGGACCCGGGGTAACACGCTACCATGGCCTGCAAAAAAATTGTACATTCTTTAACCGCAAGAAAACAATCGCTATCTGTTTTAATAAAAATTTCAATCCATTTTATTACATGCTTTTATTTAACTCTGTTGTGATGGAATTTTGTAATTGATTTTTCACCAACTTTCCGACTAGCTAGAGCCCTGAAACTTTCAACATTGACGTAAAGTGGATGACCATACATTATTAAATTATTTTCTAAATGTTTAGTCATTATTTCCATTAAAATTAATATCACTCACAAGCAAGAGCCGCAGAAACAGATGTTTTAAATAACGTGTTTAATATTTGGATATACTGCATGGGTGATGTTAAAAAATCGATTGGGAATGTATGTATGCAAAGAAAGCTTATAAAAGCATGTCTTCAAATTTTTATTTATTTACTTGTTTTCATTCGTCTGTTGGACTTATTAAGCCGGCGCGTACTTCATAGAAATGTTTGATCGGGAATTCTGAAGGCCCTTTTAACGGATATGGTTTGAGATAGCAAGACTCCTGCTGTTAAATTAATAAAATTTTGATATACAAACTATAATCAACCAGTACAATTTTGTCTGTTAGTACTTTAAAAGTATCAATGGAGCATAAAAACCTTTTTGGTTGTTTTTAATTCCCTGTTAAATACTCCATTTTTTTACGGGTGCGTGTTTGGTGTAAAAAAATAACAAAATTTAAGGAGATAAGCGATATCAAAGTTTGTCAAGATTTATTATATACCATAGAGACGAAGCTATATTTTTATTTGGGAAAGTAGATATGGAAGTCTTTTTGGGCATTAATAGGGCTTACGACCTATCATACGGCTGGCTTAAGTAATCACTTTACTTTCACCATTTCCACCCATGATAGACTCCCACATCTATTATATTTTTGATGGTTGTATATATTAAAATCAAATTAATTAATCAATTAGAAAGATATACAGAAAAATCGAATTCATGAAAAAATATTAGGTTACTACTGGGATTCGAACCCAGGTCACCTCCTTTCCGAACTTTGTTCTGAAAAATTACAACTTCACAAATATGAATGTGTTCTTGAATATATATGTTGTATATATGTTTAACTTGTTTTGTATGTGAGTTGTATTTTTACTACCGCCACCTGCAGTCCATTTCAATAATCCAATAGTCTTCTAAATATAATTTTGTATTGTAAACTTGAAAAATTTGGACATACTCAAAATATTCTGAATCAAAGTTTGTATTTTTTTAAATATTTCTAACTTACCTTGTGTAAACGTTAAGACAATCATGAAAATAATTCATAACAAATGTTACAAAATTTACTCGCTTTGATAAATGTCAAATAAAATTATTAAATCTGTGCAAAAATTTAATTCAGATTTTTTTAAAGATCGTAATAATTTTATTTGACATGTATTAAAGTGAATTAATGAATATTCGATATAAGTTACTTTCATGATTTTTTCAACTCAAATGTTTTGCAAAAGATAAGTTAGAAATATTGAAAAAAATGCAAACTTTGATATCGCTCATCTCCTTAACTGTTTACATTTCACCTAAAGCGCAAAGAGTATTTTCTATTCAAAACTGAATGAAGGAAACTCTCCGAAGTTTTTGCTATTAGCTAGGTTCACAGACCCCTGCATGTATTATTTTCTAACAGATAAGATAGACAAAATATATGTAGCTCACTAAAAATCCGAAAGATGTCGCCGATCGCCGTTCTCGGTCTCTTATTTACGGCCCCCTTGTAGATAACGTTAACGGTGCCCTCCACGTGAACCGCACGTAGGCAAGACGGCGGCACCGCGGAAAAAAGCGATTCCGTCAATACGGAGGCGTAAAATTTTAGAACAGAATGATGCGGTCGTTTTTGGTGGGGGGCCCGTGTCTGTTTACAGATTAATAAATCAGCTGTTCACAAGCCCACTCTGATGAATTCCCCTTCCACCCCGAGCCGCGGCCGTGGAATACGTGCGCTCCTGCACGTGCAGCTCCGTGACCTTCCCCAATAGGGGGCGGGACTCGTCCGACAGAGGCGCGGCGGCGGCTAAAAAGCTAAACTAAAAATTAAGATAAATTTTCGCCTCATTAGTAAATTACTAGCCGTAAACTCGTGAAAAATAACGGGATATAATATCTATAAGCCGCGCGCTGGTTGGCGCAATGACGCGTCACACTCGGGTGCCCGGGCCTCGTTAGCGGCTAGCCAACATCATTGTATATATGTATGTCCATGCACATACATACATACGATTATTCATGTAATTCCAGCGAGTTACGGACAGACAGATATTCTAATTAGGAAGTTGATGATTCTTTATGAGCAGCCGGCGGACCGCCTTTATTTCGGAGAATAGAGCCCGCATGATCGACAAAAAAGGAAAACGAAATTACACATAAATTGTGGGAAATATTAAAACGAAACCACGGGGGCCGAAATATTTTTTTCGCGTTAAAATAATTTTAAAATAAGTATATGGAAAAAATACCCACTTTTATTGCATAAATTCGTAATCGATTTTTTAATATCACCCAAGCAGATATTAAACAAAGTTTTAAAGTTTAAAAAGATACGGACGTTGCGGACTGACAAGGCAGACAACGAAATTATTATACTTAGATCGACTTTCCCTACGTAAACGAAGACGTCTACATACAAAATGAATGTATTTGTCCGCGTTTACGTCAGTTTTTTCCTGTGAAAGTACAAACATTTTAATCAATTAATGTATATTATAGATATCTCACAGAGACGAAACTGTATTAATTATGGGAAAGTAGGTATAGAAGTCATTTGGGTGTAACAGGACTTATGACCTGTCTTTTTATTGGTTGGCTTAAGTGATCACTTTACACAATTGTAACATTCGCCATTTCCACCCATGATAGAATATACCATGCTTATTCATTTTTTGGAAGTTGTATATATGTTCAAATTGCGTGAAGCTTTCATATATGAGTTGTAAGCGCCTTTTGCATGCGGCCTGTACAAAGCCATTTTCATTCCCCTAAATCCCCACAGATGTCGCTAATGAGAAAATCTACAATTGATTTACGGAATTTTGAAGCAATATACTTTATTAATGTGTAATGAAATTCATCCGAATACTTGCATTACACTAGGATACGCCAGGAAATATTATTTCCAATTTTTGTTAAATTCCTTTTTTTTTTTTTACCAGTATTTACAATTCAGAATATTTTGAGTTTGTTCAAATCTTTCAGAACAGTGCTGGATTTATGTCACAGAGACATTATTAATCAATTAATGTATATTATAGATATCTCACAGAGACGAAACTGTATTAATTATGGGAAAGTAGGTATAGAAGTCATTTGGGTGTAACAGGACTTATGACATAAATCCAGCACTGTTCTGAAAGATTTGAACAAACTCAAAATATTCTGAACAAACATTTTTTTTTAATTTCGCATTCGTTGGACCAAAATTAGGGAATAAACTACCAAACATGCTGACAGCTTGTCACAGTTCAAAAAAACAACTAAGGACGCACTTATTTAGACATTCACACAAAAACCTGTAGAATCAGACCGTTGCAATAGTAGGTAGGTACTTAATATTTTCCACTCCAAGTGTGCACTCCGCGAAAATACCACATTCTTATCTATCATTGTTTACGACGACATACATACATTGGTTAATATTTTTCATTAACAAAATATTTTGAAAATTTCAAAGATGCAAAGTTATGCACTATCCCACAAAGGTCCTTTTTTGTGCAAATGAGATCAATTTCAAAATAACTTTCTTTAAAAAAAAACTAAGTTAAAAAATTATAATAAGCAATGGCGCATTTTCTCAGAAAAAAATGTATGCTACGTAGTAGATAATGTTTTTAGTTAGATGTGTGCAAAATTTGAACAAAATCGACCCAATAGTTCTTGAGGTATCATCTCTACTAATTTGAAAAGGGGAGTTTCGAGAAAAATTCACCAATCACAATAGTTTTAAAAATAGCTCTTGGAAAAAAACGTTTTATTAATATGTCAAGGAATATAACCCCGTAAGCATTTTTCGTTTAGTTTTGAAATAAAATAAATGTAAGATATCACTTAGCATTTCGTCGGGACAAGAATATTTTTACAAAAATTTACAAACAGACGATTACTGGAAATTACCCAACAACATTTCGCCGGCAGAAAAATAGGTTGCGGAACAGAAATCAAAAGAATCGCTGTGTGCAATCTCGGCGGGCGCGTTCAGCTGATATACGGCACGTCCAAACCACTCTCGATACAAATTAATAAGCATTTGCGGGCAAAAAGCGACACTTGTCATCTAACTTGTCCATCACCTGAGATAAAATTATCGTACTCGTCGAGCAAACGTTCCTACGTGTTGAGCCACCCGACAATTCAACAAGTGTGGAAATCGCGAACGAGTCCATTGTCTCTGCCGGCGGCTGTCGGTGACCGGCCTGGCGACCCGACACGTAGGCCGGGGCTAGTTGTTCCGCTAGGGTGGTCCCCGCGCCGGCCCAACTACCCACCCGAGATAGGGATGTACGTGCGGGAAATGTGGGTCGAGGCCGAATGGCAGACGGAAACGAGTTCACGGGGGGGAAGCGTCCCGAAGGAGCACGCCGCCGTCGGCACGTAGGAACTGCGGGAACCTACCTATTCCTTAATTTCCAATTTCAAAACGAATTTTAGAGCGACGAAAAGTCGTGATTTCAGAATTGTCAAAATGTTAATGTATTTCGATGAACGAAAGACGACTTTCCCAAGAAACAGCAAATAACAACTAAATATCGCAATAATAGTAAGAAGATGTATAGAATTTTAAACAAAAATTTGTTAAAGATTTAATCAAGGAGATTTAAAACAATTAGAAATAATTTTACGTTTTTTTTTCGCAATTCTTCAATTATAATTTTGTGCTCAGACTCTGAAATGATATTTTGATACAACGCGTAAACTCTGGTTAAGTGTTGATGTGTGAATGCTGAGTTCGCAGAAAAATCGTTAAATGTTGTCAGAAGCGTACGTCGCATACGACATAAAATGTTTATTGCCCGGCAAAAATACATTTTCCTTGTTATCAATGGTAATAAAATAAATGGATACAAATAAATACGCTGCAGGCACAAGCATATTGGGCGCAAGCCGGATTAATGCCTATATCGTGTGTACGTGATAATAAGGATGATTATAATTAAGAGTATAATAGTAAAGCTGCGAGGATTTAGATCAGCTCGTTGATCGGTTTGATGAATAACGTAAATTTCCATGAAAAATCGAGTGGGTATAATAAATAGTTATCTCATTGATATGTGTTAAAATCACGTGTGTGTATTACGTGCACTTATAATTGTTTTAATTAAAGTGCCATGCAGGTACCAAATTAACCAAGAAACTCTTTACCTTTTTTTACATTACCTTTACCTACTTGGACGTGAAAGATATTTTAATGTCGAAATGAAGGAGTGACATGGATTAAATTAAAAATTATAACATTGTAACCGCAGAGGACGATTGATGGTTTCCTGATTTGATTTCCAGTGTGTATAAAAAGCATATATTTATTTATATATTATTGTGCTAAAAACCCGTACGATATTGATTATTTAATATAATCTGTCGCCAGGTGGCAACGTGCGCGTCGCTGAAACAATAAAATACATTATTATTTTAAAAAAAAGATATTATCTGATTGCTATGCTGAGGTAGATCATTTTCCATTTTACGATTCGATATTTTCAACGAAAAGATTGTCCGTGTGTCATAAAGACGACAACGATACGTATTTAAATCATTTTCAGCTTTTAAAAATAGTTTTTTACGGAAATACCGGCCGTAACTACGATTAATCAGTGGCGAGCGGCCACCGGATCTAATCGGTTTCACCGATTGCCTTCTGCTGCTTGCTTGTTAATTGATGAATTAATGAAAATATTTACGTGAACAAATCTATTAATAGATAAACGAATATTATAAAAAGATAACTGTTAATAACATTATCAACCTTGACCGTGGTCAAGTCAAGACAATGGCACCGTATTTCATGATTTTGTTTTTCACGGTGTTATGTATTATTGTTTGTTAAACATAAATTACGTTTGGCAAATATTTCAACACCGAAATCAGGCGAACCGACCATTTACTTTATTTTTTATTTGACTCAAGAAAAAAAACACACATGGATAAAATACTAAAAAAATATGAACAAAATCCTCAAAATAAACCTATATTATTTGCCATAATAATTAATGTAAACACAAAAATGGGAATATAACGAACCTCATTGTATTATTGACGAGTTATTATTATAAATTAATATTAGCGGACGGCATTCATGACTCAATCGCACATACCTTTAGCGTATGCATATTTTGAATTTTGTATTATCGTTTCGCACAGGTAGGTACCTACTCCGTATCTGTTTCATTTGAGAAAGACATATTATGCATATATGTTATTACCAGCGCGGAAAAGTACTGTCTTCAATTTGTTTATTAGAAAAGTCGTTAAGCAGACAAGATAACGAATAAATTGTTAACTTTTCTGCGAAAATGTTCGACTACAATATATTTATTTACAAAATGTGCGAACTGATGCATACTTCGTGAGGATTATATTTATTTTTCTTTCTTTTTGACTAAACCGAGAGACCGCGCTCTTCTATATCTATAGAAATAGAACAACTTAGGCATGCAAAAATACAACACATATAAAAAAAATTCAATGAACTGTATTACATTAAGCTAAAAGAATATATATTAAAGCTATGTACCTAATCTTTACATTAATTTATAATTACATATCATGTATCATTTTGTAAAAAAACATGCAACACTCGATAATGACCTATCTTCATTATAAAATAAAAATTATTGTCAAATATTGAAGGCAACCATGCCGTAAAACTGCTGTGCAGTTTGGCATATTGTACAATGTAATAAATATCAAAAAATTAATAAATATATATAAAAAAAAAAAACATACTTCGGTGTCATCGCCAAATCTAGGTAAACAACTAAACACGTACATACGCGCATATCGCATTTTCTTCCTTCAAATTGACATAATTCAATTCAACCCAAACATCTCTTCCCTTTTCCTCCCATTTGTTTTTTTTCTTATTTTGTATTGTAGATCTCTATAACTGGTACGGTAATTGTTCATTACTTTTTGCCATTATACAGGATTGTGCTGTTGAGATACGTAAACAAATAAATAAAAAAATAAAAAATCTCTTCCAGCACGTATTGAAAATCTTATAAATTAACAATATATTTATTGTCAAGACCAGATTACTACTTTAGTAGTCGAAAAGTTGCAACAAGAAATTAATATGCGACATTATTGCTGTCTTTAAAACAGTATAAAACACATCGCAAATCAGGTAAAAAAGTATCGTAAGTAAAAAAAATATATAACGGAGTGAAAAAGAAAACGAATCAATTTTATAGTTTAATAACGGAACTATTATTATTTGTCGACCTAATTTTTTTTAATGATAACTAGTGATTTAATAATGAACGAAAGCGACAATTCTACTGTTTATTGAACAAGCGGTCCCATTAAAAACAGCCACTGGGGCCGTTCACATAGAAGGCTTGAACTAACTGATATGGCTTTCATGTTTACTTCAATATTTCGAATTAAAATGCAAACCAGAATTTTTTTTACATTTTCTATGGAAATTGTTTTTTTTTTGTCACAATCCTAGGAGTGGTCTGCTGAAGGCACTCGGGAGGGTACGTACGATACATATATAAATCTGTGGACGAAAGGAACAACCGAATGAGTCAAAAAATGCAGATTTTCAGGAGCGCCAAAATAAAATTTGGGAATTTCGTTTGTTTACGAAATATCTCTTAAAGCCTTTGTTATTTTTATCTCATTTTTGCACCAGTAGTTTTGATTTTTGCACAATGTTGAACCAAGTTGACTAATGTCGTTGTTTCTTGACAAATTTTTCAAATAATTATCATGTCATTAATCCTTTTTCAAAAAATTTAAAAAAAATCTAATTTCGTCTAATTAGCGTCTCTGCTAGATATGTATCTAAAGAACAACTCTGCATACTTAATTCAAAAGTCGATTTTTATTGGCTCATTCGGTTGTCCTTTCGCCCCCACAAATGCATAAATATTAGTGATGCAACGAATACGAATATTCGTATTCGCCGAATAGTAGACGTTTACCGAATATTCGTATCCGCCGAATATCATCACGAATATTCGTATTCGCCGAATATCATTACGAATATTAAAAACAAACTATTTATAACCGAACGCAACGCAAATTACGGTTTGACTGTGCACCGTGTATCCGAACACACCTCTATTATCGGGGATTCCCCTTACATTGAATGAATGGATTTGTTGAGTTTTCAAATTATTTTTTCTATGGAACTCAAGCTGTCAATTGTTACTTGTTTCTTGTTTCACAGCATAACATGAGTTCTTTCATCTAGTTTTTTTGAATTTTTAAAAAGGTTAGGTGCTCATTCCGTGTGGTTTTTGTTTTGTAATACGTATTGCTCATTCCATTTTATTTCCGCGTTAACTCTTATAAAATAATTTCAAAATAAATCTAATAACATGACCTCTCGTAAGCGTGAAAAAAGTTATAGTTGGAAACATTTCGATAAGAAATCTGGTAAGTTAAATTTAAATAGGTATAACTTTATTTGTTTGTTTTTGTTATAAAGAATAAAGATATAGGTTTGTGTACATGACTTGTTAGTGAACTCGTCTCAAAACAAAGCCGGGCCATTGTTTTGTTTTGTTCGGGGACTCTATTATTTATTATCTTGTTGAATTATTCGTATTCGTATTCGCCGAATAGTAGGTCTGATATTCGTATTCATGAAAGTAGTATTCGTTGCATCACTAGTAAATATGTATACTTTCAAATGTGCACGACACAATACTGCATTTTAAAAATATTGCTTTGTTTTGAAAATAGTTACCTATTGCTAACTCACGGATTTATAAAAATATAAATGTGGTATTTTTAATAATTAAAAAAAATAGCACTAGTCACGTGCTGACCTTTTCCTATACATTTAAAGATTTATTAAAATATCCGTTGACCACATTAAGTTATTCCTAGAAACACCATAATATGTATTATCGGTGTACTACATAATCAAAGCTTGCGAATCGTGTAGTATGGATCGACACTTTATTGCTTCATAGAATAAAAATGACACGTAACGAAATATTACAGAGGGGATTCTCATAAAACCGGTTTCTTCATTCGCATTTCACAACACAATACAAATCTGAACTTCCTAATTGAGAAAGTTGTGCAAATCACGTTAGTGAGATCACGTTTAACAATGAATGACTTCCACAATACTTTTAACAGTGAATCACGTATTCCGCATTATGTCATTGTGAATGTTATTCATTTTTGGGTTGAGTTACGTTGCTTTTAAAATAATAAGCTCTGGTATCGAAATAAGTTAGTTAAGTACTGAGTTAGATCCTATTGCGTGAGAGAGACGTCAAGAATCCAGGCTGCCGAAATAAGACATTTTATGGGAACACCAGAAGTAATAGAGTAGCGGCCAGCGACCGCCACACTTGGGTATTAAACCTGAAATATTTCTAGCTTTTGAGATGTGGCTCTTATAGACGAATACAGAAAGTTTCCTGGGTGGATGAGTGACGAATGTTGAAGTCCTCCGGCGTTTGGAAAAAGACCGAGAAGTGCTGCGGACTATCAAGTCAAGAGAGCTGGAGTATCTCGGACATATTATGCGAGGACCAAAATAAAGTCTAAACCAACTCATCATCCAGGGGAAAATGAGTGGTAAAAGAAGCGTAGAAAGACGCCGCATCTCATGGCTACGTAACTTGAGGGACTCGTGTATAAGTGTAACTCGACTGAGTTGTTCCGCGTAGTGGCCAGAACGATCGCCGACCTCCGACAGGAGATGGCACCATAAGAGGAAGAAGTGCAGAACCAAAGAATTTTTGTGTAAAGCTGCTCCATTGAGGTGAAATTATCAATTTTTATCATTATACGGCTGCTAATCAGAATAGCAGTATATCTTATATAGAACACGCTGTTTTATAGCTTCGCATCCAAGATATCATATGTCAATACAACTACGTGCCAAAATAAAATTTAGAAATGGACCGCACAAAACAACAAACTACCGGCCATTTCTACGACACTGAAAAATGGCAAACTGCACGCTCTGACCGCGTGTCGATTGACCGCTCAACTTGTGGCAATCTCCGGCAACGCGGTCGTATAACTTTAATGGCAGTGCATACAAATAAAATAATATATACGCCAGCGGAATCAACGACCTAGGCCATTCTAATCTATCACCACTGCACAGTCAGTACACCGGGCGGAGCGTGCAGTCACACATCGTGGTATACCTGCAATTCATCATGTCCACCCGCCACACACCGGCTACATGGCATCGCACACGTGCTGGCGTTAATCGAGGAACAGACTAAATAGTATTCGGGTGGGTATATTCTATGCGCATCAACGGTAGCGGACGGGGCTTCGAGAATAATTGCGATCTGACGGATAAACGAATATGTTTACAATTTTCGTGGCGGTCTATTATAGAACTGATTATATTTAAGACTTTTAACACCATTTTCTTTATAGAATACACCGTAGGGTGATTTCGCCAGTGTTCCGGCCACCTTCAGTAGTCGGCCACCAATTACTTCAACTTGAATAAATTTGACACTCGCAATATAATTGAATAATATTATTGAATGCTAAGAAGTCGGCCACCATTCCGCGAAAGAAACACAAAACTGCACCATCTTCCGTTTATTTTAGGTATCATTTAAGTAGACCCAAAACATATGCCGGTGGTTATGCGCTATCAATTTTGATTCTGGTTTTTCGGAAACGTCGTTAAGAAAATTTTCAAACTTTAAGTAGAAGACGAATTAATTTGTTTGCGCTGTATAAGTAGGATTTATCGGCAAAAACATGAACTAAATTTACGAGTTAAAATGATAAAACAGACATTTTCAGTATTTTTATGTTGATCCTCAGGCGGCCGATTACTGGTACAATTTTTCCGACTACTGGCGGCGTATATTGGTTTTATTTTTGTCTTTCACGCTGTTAATGATACAAAATTTACAAAGATTTTATGTGTTATGTTAGTGAAAATAGTAATACTATCTAATAGCCAGTGGTCGGCCGCTAGTTACCACACTTATAATGTGTTTTTATTAACTTAGAAGTGTGGGGCCGACACCTGGCTGACGTGTTAAAATTGATGTATCATTGGTCGGCCATGCAGCGAGGAAAAAATACCTAAATAAATAAATTGATGTACCTAGGGCAAAACTGCAGGACCGCATCAAGGGATGGGTATTGGAAAAAACACGTCAAATGGAACCAAATCAATTTATATCGTTATCTGACGAAAACAAAATTGTTGAATCTTTAATAATCTTGTAATAGCATCAGCAAAATGTCTTTTCCCTCTAAAAAACGAGAACTCCGACTACTGTGCAGCAAACTGTGAAGACAGAAAAAATAAAAACACCTTTCTAAGATGAAAAACCGGGAGAAAGATGGTATTTATTATTCATACGCCGGCCAGAATTGCGGAAAGCATTATTAGCGCGTAGGTACTAAGAATACGCAAATTATATAAGAAGTCGGTTTAAGGACTTGAAAACCCATCAAATAGAAGACAATGGTGAAGATGTATTAGAAGACCTTAATCGGATTATTAATGAAGATGAAAGCGGCTTTAACATATAACCAAAATGCCCAATAGAAAAAAATAATTCTCTTTCTAGTTTCTAGTATGTGATTATTTAAACGTACCTATGAAAAAATTGAGACGATTTGTCGAAAAGCTTAAAAGGATTCAAGTATAAATTGAAAAAAAATGCCTGTAGAGCGCAAATTTCTAAAGGACGTCTGGCGGCCCTGTGCTAAAATCTGATGGCATAGACTGACACTGTGGCACTGACGCATAGGTGGCCGACAACTGACGCATAGGTGGCCGACAACTGACGCATAGATGGCCGACTACTGGCAAAACAACAATTTTTCATTAAAACATTATTTTAATTATTATGGTTAGGCTAATTTTAAAAAGCGATAAATATAATAAAAATAAACCCACTGTTCTTTAATACATACGTGTTTTTCTAAACCACCTTTCAAAAATGAACTTACAATGATATTCCAAAGATGACTTTTCTGTAAAATGGCCGACTACTAGCACAATCACCCCAGTATCAAAATTTTATATTGGGTTAGAATTTAATGCGCTGATATATCTTCAAGTTTGTGTTTACTGGGGTATTAAGCCGTGTTGTTACGGATCCCATTGCAGGGTCCATCATCAGGGCTGATGTGTTGTTGTGAGTGTTGGTGTTGTGGTTAAATATCGGCTCGCAATAACGCTGATATATGTATGTAGAACCTAATTCATAAACCCTCTAAAACGATTTTATGATGTTTTTAGTATTAAGTTTTGTTTATGGAAAAACGTATATTTGGAAATCTTCTTTACAATATTTTGGAACAAATCCTGATTTTTAACATGCGATGTCGATGCATTAAAGTGTTTTTTGCAAGAAACAATGTGTTTTGCATGTAGTTGACAAAAAAATCTACAAAACTGCATATTGCACATTAATTAATATTATTATCCGAAATCCGTTTTACGGGGTTTTGGAATTAGGCGCACCATATATATTTTTAAAACTAAAATGAATTTCTTCAATAACTGCAAGATGACTTTGTAGTAACATTATTCGTATAATTAACAAGAAAACAATTTTAACGCAGCTAAGATGTTTAAATGTTTTATGATGTTTGGAGCAAGTTTAAAAAGCAATTGAAAATAGATCATTATTTTGATTTTTTTTCAAATTTTACTTACAGAGAACATAGGACTACGCTTGGACGAATTGGGAACTTTAGAAATTATAATAAAATTAATACTATAAATAACCAGGTCGTTTTTGCAAATAGTTACCATTTAAATTTGTTTTCACATTAGATCCTTATAAGTTATTCATCTACCATATATTGATTTTTTGATTTCTTGTTTTATCCTGATGAAGGAACCATTAGCCCCGAATGTTGATGATTCAACAAATTAGTGGTTTATACAAAGTATTTTCTTGTTAATTATATAAAAAAATATATTTAAAAAAAACATTTGTTGAACTTCTTAAAACTCTTAAGATACTTGTAAACATATTTTGACATATAATTTTCTCATTGTCGTAACAGTTAGATATGCCGCCTATCACGAAGAAAATCGGGGTTTAGTTCAGTTAATTAATTTATTAAACTAAATATGTATTTAATTAGTTATTTTTTAATACAAAAACATTATATGCAGGAGAATTACTGAGACATGTGAGATTTTTTTCAAATCGTCATCTACAGTATTAAGTGTGTATTTTAAAAGCATCCAATTCCACTGGCAGACCCTCTCCACTTCACTGTTCACTCACTGCATACAGACTAGCTTTAGGGAACGTACCCATACTACGTGACCCACTTTTTGCAATTATTAACCCCCCCTTCCCCCCACGGTGACCACGTGTAGTATATTCCAAGACCCCCCCCCCACCCCCTACAGTTTTCACGTAGTAATTCATAAATATTGTTTTGAATCATTTCTTGCTAACAAAAAGTTAAAAATTATTTGGCTTATATTTGTCTTTATTAATACGGCGCTTTGAATATAGCTCGAAAAAAAACGCGAGATTTCCCTAGAGGATATTGACTACGTGATAAAAACCCAAGCCCCCCGCCCCTCATTGTGACCAAGCGTGGTATTTTGAAGATCCCCCTCCCCCCTTGAACGGATCACGTAGTTTGGGTACGTTCCCTTAGGTAAGTAAAGTTCAATGTTTCGGTTTTTTATTAGATTATTTTATCCTTCTACTTTACGTACAGAAAAATCAATTGTTTGCGATGTTCGTAGCCATAATTTAGTTAAATCAGTAAATTTGGCAAATGCAATAGCGTCATAACATTTACACATTTATTAACGTATGATTTTAGGCAGGATAAGATTGTGTTGTGATTCAGTGATGCCCAGTATCGTACCGCAAATGCATGAAAATTACGAAAAAAAACGATTTATTGAAAGCCAAGACATTAACTTAATTAATAAATTTCCTTATCTACAATTTAAAATTATTTTATTTTAATTAATGCAAAGCATTTTACAATATACTATACTCAATTAACTTGATAATACAGAATATTTTGAGTTTGTTCAAATCTTTCAGAACAGTGCTGGATTTATGTCACAGAGACATTATTAATCAATTAGTGTATATTATAGATATCTCACAGAGACGAAACTGTATTAATTATGGGAAAGTAGGTATAGAAGTCATTTGGGTGTACACAGGACTTATGACCTGTCTTTTTATGGTTGGCTTAAGTGATCACTTTATTATTGATCACTTAAGTGATCACTTAAGCCAACCATAAAAAGACAGGTCATAAGTCCTGTGTACACCCAAATGACTTCTATACCTACTTTCCCATAATTAATACAGTTTCGTCTCTGTGAGATATCTATAATATACGCTAACTTGATAATAAGACTGAGACGGAATATGTGTGCACTGAATGTTGCTGAATGGAAAATTTTGAGGCATAGCATACCTTTGGGCCGGTTTTAAAAAATAAATTTTGGTATAGACGCTGCAACAATGACCT
The DNA here is from genome assembly GCA_016648135.1 of Agrypnia vestita. Classification (NCBI taxonomy): domain Eukaryota; kingdom Metazoa; phylum Arthropoda; class Insecta; order Trichoptera; family Phryganeidae; genus Agrypnia; species Agrypnia vestita. The sequence continues at coordinate 22,103 of JADDOH010011412.1, read as the reverse complement.
TTAGGCGTCCCGAGGTTTATTAAAATATAAAAACGTTAACGGTTGCGCCATGTGAAAAGGATGACGGAAAACAAAAGATCCACAGAAGCCTGGAAGGCCTTAGCGAAGGTGAAGTAACAATGCCTTATATCTAAGATATACCTGTCTTAGAAATCCACGACTGGGAAGAAACGATTAATAGAGAAGGAAGAAGACTCGTCAGGGATTATAGTGGCAATAGCAACCTTCATCTTTTTCCATTCACTCGAGGTTGACTCTCCTGGACGGTCTCCTGACCTATTACTTTTTTCTTGGTTACACAAGCATTGTGGATGTTAATTGATCCCCTTTTTTAAGGTGTCCCTATAAAAAGGATCTATGTAGTACATCAAGTGACAAAGTCATTTCATTTTTTTATAATGGCCTATATAACAGTTTACACCCTGTGCGATACTTTATTTCTCATGATTTCAACTCAATCTTACCGAAATTATACCTCAAAAGTTAGCTAATGTGGAAAAAGTGTCTATGTTTATCTATATTCACCTGGTAGTACCAAATATTGCAGGATATCGACAGTTCAACATATAACTTCACACGATGTAACAACATGAATAAACAAAGAAGACATTTTTTTATTTTTTTTATTAGAGACACTAACAGGAGAATAGGTACATGATACTCTGATAACAAACATTATAGTGAAGACTATGCCCATTATCCCAATTACAAGTGTCTTCGGCACGCTCTAGTAACATATATTTTTGCAATTAATTATATTTTACACGTACATTTATGTATATTATATATTTTGTGTTTGAGTGTAGTGCGATTAGTATTTAATGAATGATTGATTTAATGGATCTATAGGTTCATGTCATCGTTAAATTAACATTATTACTTTAAATTAACATTAAATTAATGTCCATAATTGGCGAGTGAATACACATTTGAAAATAAAATAAAAACTGAAATTATGGTTATTTATTTCACGTGTTTTACTCTCCTAAATATATTTTTTTGCAAATATGTATATCCTTTTTTATAGAGACATCATTTGCTCAATTATTATTTAACATAACATAAAGTTATGTATTGGCTCATTAAACTGTAATTTTTATTTAATGTTTCGTGATCGCCGTGCGTCGGCCGCGAAATGATTTTTGATTGGTCGTATCTGGTACCCGATGGTATTCTACGCCAACCGCTAGCCGGGATTTAAACTTTTGAAAATCCGCCCAGTGACAGTTGGAAAGCGCGTCGGTGTTCTTTTCTTTGAGAATCAACATTTTATTCGTGTGGTATTTGAATCCGACGAAGAATCAGTTCACATAAACTTTTCGGAAGAGACAGATCGATCTGTTCCGGCTTCGACGAAGCCAGAAGAATTTAAGATTGAATCGGCACTCGACGTACCAGGAAAAAAGTTGTAAGTACAATTTGTCAACTGTATATTATAGTTAGCTTTGGACTAGTGTATCTCGGGTGTCAATAGTATCAATCATTATCGGCAGAGACTGGGAAGGAAAATATTTCTTCTCTATACCGACCCGCGTGCGGTGGTGGCGATTTGTATATTAAATATATTCCGAACACACATTTTTTTTTTTATTTATTATAATATATCATGGTACAAAATTTATTGGAATACAAAGATCATTCATACTTTTTACTTTCGCTTCTGCTTTTGTATTTCATAATATCTACTTGTTATTTATCTATATTTTATATGTATATCTCAATTGATTAATTTTATAGTTATACAGAATTTTGTTTTATATTTATAGAATTTTGTTCTTTCTAATGCATATCGTAAGCTGCTCATCTCGGCACAGGTTCATCCTAGTGAGATGAGTGGCCCTTTTTCTAATCAGCATGTAATAAGATCAAGATAAGTAAATAAAAAAATAATAATAGAATATACAAAAAATTAAAAAGACTAAATTACGAACGAGAATCCTAAAGATTGACTCGCTCGAAACTATTGGAGAATACTAACTTGACCTAACTTCTGTGAAACCAGCATACGTGACTGACTTGTCGTATTGTGGTGGTGACTTATTAACATGACCCACGGTGAACTACTTCTACGACGTTTTGAAAAATAACCGACAAATTTGCCTTTAGAAAATCGGACGAATTATTACATTTGTTAATATTGCAGATCCAGACGACATGGCCGAAAAAACGGACGTGAGAAATAATTAATGGTTACAGCCGAGTTCAACCAGGTCACAAAAATTTCACAGGTCACAATTATCATCACAACGTGACGTTCCGTTGTAATCTTAAAAAAAAACAACTCAATAATGTTTATAATGGCAGTGAAGTGTAAATGATAAAGATTTATTTTATGTATTAAATTCAACCGGATTAGGAATATTAGGAATAGTAGGTAGATAGATATCAGGCGCGGTCGCTTCATACATGCTTTGGATGCTCCGCATCCCTTGTGTTAGTGTCTAGAGTCAAAGAGTTTTAGACTTTTTGTTTCCAGCCGAATACAGCACTACAGAAAATAAATTAGTTCAGTATTTTAGAAAACAGTCGTAACACATACTACGACAAGGCGCCCATACGGAGCGACTCGAAATACATATACATTCTCAACATTGAACATCTATGAATCACGTAAACACAGCCACCAGCAGCGATGGAATCTGTAACGAATTCCGTATCCACACACAGTTCAAAAATTTGATTTTCGCGCATGCGCATTCATTTCTGCTTGTCGGGATCTTCGGATAGTGGATACTAGGGATGGGCGTTGAATGGACGGACTAGTTGAAATCAACCGTTGACGTTGCATCGACGCGTCGACCGTTTACGTTTATCGCATGGACTAGTTGAATTCGTAGACGGTGGACAGCGGACGCCGTGGTCGGTGGACGATTCGAGATTAACGCAATGTAAAGCAACGAGCGAGAGCAAGACAAAACGTCTCCGTTTATTTCTCTCTCATCTCTCGCTGTCTTGCTGTCGACTTGTAGATGCCATAGACGTCATAGACGGCTACCATAGAGTGCAGATCTGTGTACACGAACTATGACTAGAGATTTGAAATTTGAATATAGTCCGTCTAACTTATCTGAAGAATGGCCAAATTTGGAACTAACGACGCCATCTTGGATTATCTACAGCTGACAGATCTTTGTTTACAGAGGGGTTCACGACTGTTTCGATAGTTCTTTAAGAAAATTTTAGTTTGTCACCATGCCAAAACCATTGAAAGCGGTGTTCGGGAAATAATCTTGAAAATGCACACGTTTTTTGAAGAGGAACAACGTCTAAAAGCCCCAATTATACCGTTTGATTTTGTTCATAGACTTATTGCCGCCACTTCAGGTTAGTGCTGCCATGCAGTTATAATGATTTTCCCATACTTAGTTTTTTTATTTTACTATTATACAATTTCTTCAGGTATTTCTGAATGGGCAATTTACAAAATAGTTAAAGAAGGTAAAGTGGCCGTGGAAATGGGCATTAAAATATCTACAACCGGAAAAAAAGAACAAGGATAAGTGGAAAAATTGAATTAGAAGCCGTAAGATGAGAAAAGTTTTAGAACATATTTTATTCGATAATTTTTTACATAGAATTTTTATTATTTATACTTTTTATTACATAATTCATTAACGAGTTCATTTGTATAAACATCTTTTTTCAAAAATAAACTTTTTTATTTATGCACATTAAAGACTGGTTGCATCAACTTACTTTATAGCAATAGTTCATTTAAAGCATAGATTTTTACGAGAGCGAGTTGTTTGATCGGTGGAAAATGCAAAATATCTATGCTTTGAACGAAAGATTACTATTAACCAAGTTGATACAACGGCCCTAAACCGATTGATATCCTTAGGTGTTACTGAGTTAAACATGGTGGTCATGATCATTAGGTATGAGACACCGAATAAAACCGGCGCCACACTGCGCGGATCTTGCGCCGCGTCTCTTCTGTCGTGGAACATCGCTACATTTCTTTCCATACAATATGCGCTTATTAAACACACTACCCGGATGATCGGTCGATCTATTTGCTTTGCCGATTTGGCGCAACGGAAAAAACGCGGCGGAAGATCTGCGTAATGTGGCGCCGGCCTAAAATATTTATTATTGTTTTTTTTTTTTTCCTGAAAATTGTATTATTCTTTGATTTTTAACGCCATTTTGTGACGTTGAGTATTTTACGAATGTATATTTTGATAAATTTATTTGTACGTTAGTTTACATTTTTTGTTTTTTATCGTGTCGTATACTGCTTAATAACTTGTTTAAGAAAAAACGAATTTGCATAAAATTCCCTACAAATGAGATAATTTTTAGACTATGGGCAGTACCACAACGATTGGGACGCCCTCCTTTATTCTCCAGATAAGTTGGACGGACTATACATGCGTAGGGCGAGATAGGCTTAATAAGCTATTATCTATTATTTTTTTACTTGATTTTTTGTGATGTCACGTGCGACGATTCGGTGAACTCCCAATTTTACGCTGTATAAAATAAAACAATTCGGTTTAATTATTTTATTTTTTATTGAACTATTATTAATTAACAGGCCGGCTAGATATTTTCCTAAAATCAATATTTTATTCGATCGATCTCGACTTCTTATATCTACCTGAAAAGGGATGCAAAAATTTAATTATTGTGTTATTTCCTTACTTTTCAACTTTAGCATATAAATGATAAACAAACTTGTAGGGAATAAAATTTTCTATACCTAACTATGGTCCTTATTCAGGAGTCCAACATTAATTATTATATATGTAATATAATCTTGAATTTAGGTTTAATTAATTTTTATTAAAAATTCCCTATTTTCAACTTTATAGATAAAAAAATAAATCTATTATAATTTTGTTTACACCACTTTTTATTGGTTTTTTACATGTTTCGGGAACAATGTTCCTTTTCTCAGATTGAGCCTTAAACTAAAGTTGACAAATAATACAGATATATTTATTTATTAATAATGTCACCACAAAGTGAAAGCCTGACTTTGAAAGATGTATTCTTCAATAAATTTCTATATAACATCTCAAATGTAAAGTATTTTTAAATTATGTATTTATTTATAAATTTATAGAAAATAAATAAATGTAAAGTATTTTTTACCGCACCTCATAACTGGTGCCTTTATTACGCAAAAAAATTACACAAAATCAAAATCCATTTTATTTACTCATAACTGGTGCCTTTATTACGCAAAAAAATTACACAAAATCAAAATCCATTTTATTTACTCACATTTTAATGCTTATACCCAATACTTTCACTGCTTATATATGTAGTTTATATTTATATTTTACTGCTAACACCTGATATTGCTGTGTATACCTACTTCTTTCTTTGTTATATATAGAAAGAAGTATATAAAACAATATGTAAAAGCCTATAATGTGCGTAAAAAAATAAATAATAAAATATTTCTTTTTACATCTAAGCACAAGTAGCGGTTTTACTTTCCCCGAAACTATATTCCTTCGAACTTCTTTAAATTTTAAAAATTAACGTCATAAAAATAGCCAACGGTTGAGCCGTCGAGAAGCGTCGCGTTGAACCGTAGACAGTTGACCATCGTCCCCATGTTTAGATAGAACGTCCGCGACGTCCGCGTAACGAAGTTGACGCGTCAACTAGTTGACGAATTCAACTAGTTGATCGTCTCGTCGATGGATGGACGTGGACGGTCTCGTTTCGTCGACGGAAAATACGTCGACGACCCATCCCTAGTGGATACGGACTTGAAAACAGCATCCAACGGAGTCACCCGAGGACAGCCGAACGTAGCCGAGGAGCCACGACTGAAGGGCCGAGACATATTACGAAACGAGCGGATTGTTTTGAGGATTTTGTTTGTGTGACGTATTTGAATACTTGAAACCGAATTATTGAAACATTGAGTGTCGTTCAATTATCTGTTTAAATAATCATTTAAATTAAATTAGATTAAACGGTTTGAACACTCTTTCAAGAACTAGGAAAGTACTCTTATCTTAACCACACTTGCAATTTTCCTTAGTGAATTTTCCACAAAAAAAAGGACTAAACTAAAACTAAAAAAAACTACAACCGAAGCACACTAGGCGAAAACTGACTTATTCCCTTGCTATCATTTATATTGAGAAAACACTCCTACTGTTTTTAAAAGAGAAGACAAAATTTAACAACGATTTTATAAAGAAAGAGCGTCGAATCGAGCTTAAGTTTAAATAAATGAAAACTCGGGTATGTAATGGATTTTTTAAAATAGGTACGAATGACGCATGAAATTGAATAGAAAATTGTTGAAGCGTAGCTTAAAGGATTTATAAAGCTTATTTGACAGACTATTTTTGTTACTAGTTGCATGAGCTAATCTATATTTGGTAGGTATAAACTTAGTATCCAGCATCCCTTATATCAAAAGTCACCGACCGCCACTGGTAGATATGCGTTAGGAATATTATGTCCTGACTTGGAATTCCAAATTCAAATTAATGTCATATTGAAGCTATGACATTCTTTTTCAAAATTAGTTAATTTCGACCGGAGACTACAGTCGACTATGACGAGAGCTATAGTGGAAACCAATTCATCACAAACTACGTCGGAATTAGTGAATTGTGACAAAACGATATTGATTCATTTGCTTCAAATTGGGAAAATAAAAAAGCCCGTTAAGTGGGTACCGTATGAACTTACAATGTCCCAGACGCAAATTGAGTTGAAAGAAACTGCCAGAAAGTGCCAGCATTATTCATTAGAACTTCTCGATATCGGGTACAATTACTGCAGAGGTATACTGCCAAGAATTGAAAACGATGATGGACAAGCTCGCTATCAAACAGCCGAGACTTGTCAATTGCTCTAGTCCACTTGACTCTGCACACACTGCTCAACGGACCGTCTTAAAATTACAGAAGCTTCGACTGGAAGCTCTGCGTCACGCACATCACTCGCCAGACCTTGCATCCACTGATTCAAGGGAAAATTTTCAACTCCGGTGAGGCGGTGAAAAACGCTTTTAAAGAATTCATCGATTTCAAAATTTGTAGAAAATATATTAAGTGCATAAATTCGACGTTTCAAACTGAAGCAGCTCATATAATGAAACGCCTGAAAACAGAGATCTAAACTCTAAACCATGCCGTAAAAGTGCTGTGCAGTTTGACATACCTAACATTTTAAATGTAAATGATAAACAAATAATAAAAAGGAAAAAACATTTACGTTTTTATTGTGCTAATTTTTTTTTAAAATAAAATTGGCACCATTTTCTTTTTATTCGGTTAGTGTCTTTAGTGCAAACTCTAGTAAAGTGTGTGTAGTTTTATCAATAGTCAACGTCAGTCTGATGATTCACAATGAGATTCCTGCCAATCAATTTTCATAGCTTCTACTCTAAATCGCTTTGGTGAGAATGGTTGATCCATTTTTATGTAATATGTATGAAAATATTAATATCAGTAACAATTTTTATATGAAAGAGTCTTATGGAACACTGATGTACCTACTACTCATCCTCTACTTCCTACACTGTAGACATTGTCTCAATTCAAGAAGCTCAAATTATCTTAGAAAAATATTAATTACCTAGAAAGTCTGTTTTACACACATATAAAACATATAACTGACCCAAAATTCATACAAGACGTAAAAATCATCTTTACACTTAGAAGACTCTTACATGCAAATTGAAAAATAAAATTACTAAAAATTGCCATGTTATGAAAAATTTGTCATTACACAGTAAGAGAAAATAATAATAATAAAAAATAACACGCGAAAATTCCAGTGTGAACGAAAATGAACCAACTATGCGACGTATTGTCCAGTACCAACCCGCACTGCATGGAAACCCGATTGTCGTTTTCAGTGGTCGGAGAATGTTTGTGAGAACGCCTACAGGTGTTTTTTTTTATTTTTTTATTATTTATTTATTAGAGACACTAACAGGATAATGGGTACATGACACTCAGATAATAAACATTATAGTGAAGACTCTGCCCATTATCCCAATTACAAGTGTCTTCGGCACGCTCTAGTAACATGTATTTTTGTAATTAATTATATTTCACATGTACATTTATGTATATTATATATTTCAGTACTGGACTTGTTAAAATGGCGAAAATGCATCGACATCGATGGCCAATACTTTAAAAAATTATTTCGATTAATAAAATACTTTCCATAAAAAAATTGTGAATATTTTGAGTTTTGTCCAAATTTTTAAGAACACAGTACTGGATTTTGTCCCAGGGACATAATCCAGCACTGTGTTATAAAGGATATTCTTAAAAAATTCCAATAAAAAAAAGATATCTCATTAGTGACATCTGTGGTTAATCAAGGGGAATGAAGAAGCTTTGGATGTCGGTCGCGCTAATGATAACACACATCATATGAAACGGGTTGTAAAACTTAAATATATACAACTTTCATAATTGTATATATTTAAGTTTTCATTGATAGACGTGGTATTCTATCATGGGTGGAAACGTTACATCGTGTAAAGTGATCACTTAGGCCAGCCGTACGATAGGTCGTATGAACATTCAATGACTCCCATACCTACTTTCCCATAAAAAATATATTTTCGTCTCTATGAGACATCCATAATATTATCTTTAAGAAAATTTGTTTTAATTTTTCTATATAAAAAGGCAATTTCTTAGTTAAGGACCTAATACGTCATTGAATAAATACGTTGCAAGCATCTTTTGTAAACTCTGCTTGTTGTATTATTGTTAAAACCGGTTCCACATATATGGTCTATGGACGCTCATTTGGAATGGCTTTTACGCTGTTTCAGAAATCGCCATTGTCACAGATAATGGACGTTTCGTTCATTTGTATGAGAACCGAAAAGTAGAGAAAAGATAAATGTTTTTATACTTCAAAGGTCATCACCAATGGCGCAACAGCTCGCTTCCCCGCTGTCCCTTTCCAGGTCGCGATAGTGATCGCACGCATGAGCGAAGCCATCCAACCAGCGCGGCTCGGGTCTTCCAACACTCCTTCGGCCTAAACATTTTCTTTGACGGTCATTCCGAGTACACGGCAGAATATCCCAGAAAACTCAAACCAAAAGATTCTGAACGGCCGTGAAAACCTAAGAACATCAAAGAGTCGTTTGTAGAAAGTTCTTCTAATTATCTTCTTGCTAACTTACCAACTCTCGCTTATTTTAACTCCCTTTCTTTTAATTCGTAGCGTCTGCTTGTCTGCCGAAAAAACTTTGGATTGATTTTTAACCCTTTTCCCGTGATCCAATCGAGCTGAAACACTGCAGGCTGACTCGGGGCGACGATAAAAATGATCTAACAAATTTTCGTTTAAATAGTATAATTTTGGATATTTCGAAATTTTGACGATTAATTAATTTTTGATATTTAAAAAAATGAGGGTAAACAACACTGTTTTATTCCACTATATTTATTTTGAATTGTTAGAACGTTTTCGGGATTTCTCCCATTGTCAATAACAACACGTTTACAACTAATTTTATTAATTTTTGAGCCCGACGCGTGGAGTAGGCGCGAAACCTGTTTCAATGAGAAAGGGAGTATAATAAAAACTTGGTTTTTATGGGTTAGTTTTTTATCTGCCGGCTTTAATGGCCTCGGTATCAATGGTTTCATGAGGTTTAAGAAGTGTTCTTGTGTAATGCATAATAATAATACCCATCCTTAATACTACTGACAACTACTGTAGCTCGTGTTACTGCTAAACATTTTAATCCCTTATATTAATTGTATGTAAAAGCCCTAAAAGGCGTTAAATAAATAGATAAAAAAAAATTTTAAACACGTCTTTGACACGAGTGTCGTATGGTCGCCTCCGGTGCCCCGGTCTATACACGCCTCAATGAATAAGTTTACCTTTTTTTATAGATTAATTATAAAAATTTAAGTAAAATGAAACAAAAATGTGAAAGGATGGTTAAAATATCTCTAGAAATGAAAAAATTATATGATTTTAAAATTGCGTTGCCAAAATAATTTGGTTTCATGCGACGGTATTATAGGTTAAATGGCGTCACAAGCGGCACAGGCCACAGTCGTCCCGCGTCAAAATACGCAAACTTAAATAATCTATTTGATGATGATCTATATTTTAATTGCATTAGGTTAAATAAAGGGTGTAACAGAGCTAGTTCATAATACTTTACAGGTAGATTGCTTACGAGTCGAAAGTGATCAAACAACCACGACAATAGTTATGGAGTTATGCAATATCAAAGTTTGCATTTTTTTTCAATATTTCTGATTTATAATTTACAAAATGTTGAACTTTAATTACAGTAACTTATATTGATTACGAAAAATTCATTCAAAAACCCTGCATAAATTCCAATTGTAATTGGAAGGTTTTTATAATTTTTTTTTACTTTGTATTAAAGGGAATGAATTTTTCGTATTTGATATAAGTTACTGTAATGATAGTCCAACGATTTACAAAAATAAGTAAAAATATTTTAAAAAAAAATGCTAACTTTGATGTTGTATACCTCAATAACCATATTATGTCATGGTTGCTTAAATATTTTCGACTCACAATCAAGGAAGGAATCCGCCTGTAAAGTATTGTGGACTAGCTCTGTTACACCATGTATAGTATAGTAGCCGGCGAACATCGTGAAAAATTTTCGGCGTAGTGGGGGAAAATTTGCGCATGTGCACTCAGTACTACTTCACCCCTGAGTAGGGTTGCCAATTTTTATTAGAAGAAATAGTCTGAAATAGAGTATATCTGATGTCAAAGGAGGTAAATCAAGAGTACGGACTTATAAAAAAGAGTATCATTTATTTCATATTTTTGAAAAGGTATTTTTTGCTACTTTTTTCAGCACACAACAATTTTTCATTGTTTTTAAAAGAATTGTACGATTCCAAACATTCTAACTCTACGTTCACTTTTTCTTGCGACAAAATAAACGTAACCTCAAAACAACTTGTGACATTGACATCGCAGATTGACATTAGTGGCTGCGTTCAGAAACGTCCGTGTGTGGCTTGGGGAGTACGGATTCCCAACTTGGGAATACCGGCATATTAAAAGTAAATAGTCGACTTTTTTGGTTAAGATAATAAAGATAATAGGTATGCATCATATATGCGTGACCGGCACTAGTATATTAAACGTTGTGTAAAAAAAATATTTTAGCTTCCTCTATTAGTGTTATAGATTATAGAGTACGCCTACATGATATAGAGTACAATACTCTATTTTAGAGTACCGTTGGCAACCCTACCCCTGAGACCCAAAATTTGTCTACTGCGCGGCTGAAGCCCATGTTCAAGATGTTTGCCGGCTGCTGTGTATTACCACAGTATACTAAGAACAGTAATACGTCTTCATACAAACTGGCCGCTACCCATTAGAATGTGTGCGTGCGTGCCCGGCGCCGAGTACGCACGCACTGTGACGCACACATTGACATAAAATATGGGGGCATAAGGCGGCAGCAGTAAGGGCCGTCCGTGCCTTCGGTGCCACTCGCGCTTCCTGAAAATAACGTCTTTTTTATGTTTGTGATGCTTTACTAAAAAGGTGTGTTGATTATCACAAAGACTGTGAGTTTTTAAAAGTCTACGTTGATGTTAATCAGCGTTTTTGCAATTTAACTGCAGAAACTAGGTATACTAATTACAGAAATAACAGAAATCTCAGACGCTACGAGTAAAGTGACAACCCTAGCGTCGACGCATTAGTAGGCTAATAACTGTGATATTACGAAATTTTTCCATTTCGGCGACAAAAAAATGGACGCGTGTTCAAAATGACGTTCGCGCGAGCCACCGTTTACGGTGCTATTGTGTTAAATTTGAATGGGTTTTTTTTGTTCGTCGTCCGCAGCGGGCGCGGCGCGGGCGGCCGACGGCGCCGCCGACACGTAGGCCCCGCGGCACGCGCGCCGCTCCTCACGACCACACAAACCCTGCATCGTCGCGGGGGAAATTAACTATTCGTTACAATTAGACATTTCTCCACTTTCATAGTTTCTAGTCGTTTTGTACAACAGGGTGTAGCCGACGATCGTGCGATGGGGATGTTCCGTTTTACGTTTTTAATTAAAATTTTTTTTTTCGCGAAAACAAAATGCAAATGGGTAGGTACTTATTATCAATTCCGTGTTTATAGGTCGACCACAATCAAAAGACCATCCCCTAGCTTTGTCCGGTAAGAAGAAAGCGGCGGAAAGTTACCTGGCAAGGCCGTATTACAAGCCCCAATATGATATTCTAAATAAATATATATTTTTTAGTTTAAAAAAGGTTACTTACTTACTTACTTACTTACTTACTAGAAAAACTTATTTTGTGTTCATTTTTTGCTTCGAAACAACACACGTATTTTTTGCGCACATTCGTTTGAATGCGGTCTAGCTATAGTAATATTTTTGCTGAATTACGAGTCCATACAAATGTATCTATTGGTTTTCTAGAGTCCAGAAAAGAACTTATTATTTATTAAGCTTTTTGCTCTTCTCAACGAAAAAATGAATTTTTGTCACTTTAATTTGCGATAAACTTAATTTTGTGGTGCACACTCGTTGGGTAATTTCGCCATTGCTATAATTTCGAGGGAAGATAAGATGATATTTTAACCGGTTCCACTATAACCGTCATTTGAGATCTGATTGGTAACTTTGGTGCTGGGTACCACGGTAAAAAGTTATATCTCAGTTACCAATCATCGATAGACTCCGATGCAAATCTCAAATAACTACCAGGATTATCTCGGCTATATCAAATGACGTCACAGGCGGCACAGGCCAGTCGTCCCGCGTCAAAGTACGTAAACTTAAATAATTTATTTCTCAATCATTTATTGATAGATTTAAAAAAATTCACTGGTTTATTAGTTTTGATCTATATTTCAATACCAATAGTATTACAACCAATGATATAATAAACTATAGATACGTTCAAGCGTGAAATCTTGGCATTTTATCTTGCATTCGTTATCGAACGGACCTTCTTTGTGATCGGGCGCGACGCTACGCCGGAAAAAAAGTCCCGGGGCAAAAGGAACAGAGTATCGTACACTATCGCACAAATGAGTATGTTATTTTAGTCACCGTGACTACAAATTACCTGATTTTTCTGTCTACACGCAGAGCGTTTGTGAAATAAGTGTGCCGTGATTTGTTGTCTCTTTCAATGCAATATTTGCTACATACGATAGCCTGCTAGTATGGGAATAACGTGTCTATATTATAATACGTCAATGATTACAACTGTCATCTAAAATAACTACCATGAGGTTAAAATAACGGCTTGATCAGCATCCCTCTCATCAACAGGAACTGTCCTTCTCGAAACTATAGTAGTAGTGACAAATTATCTCAACGTGTTTGTAGTACAATGTTTAGTTTCTTCTTCTTCTTTCTGTGCCTCGTCAGGTCCCCCAGACGTTGGTGATCACTCGCGCGAAAATCTCTCCGTCCCGCGCTGCCCGGAACAGATCCTCCAGCTGTCTCGTTCCGGTCCACTCTCTGATGCTGCGCAACCGGGACATTTACCTTCTAACAACTCCCCGTCTTCCTCCTATATTAAATGTTTATCTTGTATGTTTAACGTTTAGTTTGGTGTACATCATGTTATAATAATAGTAGAGTTACACTCTTAGAGTTAGGACTCTCGCCTCGTGATCCAAGGTCGTGGGTTCGAACCTCACTCCAGAACAGCAAGTTAGTCCTATTTTCATATCACAAGCATTTAGCTTAGTTTGAAAATAGTAAGAATACTGATGTGACACGTATTCCATGTTCGCATCTCTATTATTAAAAAAAATGTTGCACCAAAAGGTAACTGCCATAGAAAAATGCTCGTTTTCGAGTTTTGCTCGTACGTGAAGAAAACAATAATTTATTTTGGTCAAAAATCTTTAGTAGAAAACTATCCAGCGAAAATTCCGCAAAAAATCTAATTTTAATATTTATAAAATAACGAGTCATCTTGAAAGGGTAAGAAATATGCGTAGAATACCTCAAATTTCAAGCTGAACAAGTAAAGGAATGCACATAAAAACCGAACACAATAAAATGTCAATTCTGGAAAATAATAAAACATAAAGCGAATTTTAAAATGTTAATATTTCCAATAATATAAATCTTTTTAATGTAAAAATAAAAGTTTTCCGGAACACGTTATTATTTTTATTGGAATTGTTTAAGTACCCATAAATATATATTTATAACTTAGCTGTCAGAACTCCGGTGAGTCATCTGACTTGGTCATTAACGCAAGCATCCGATGTCCATTGGCCAAATAGCGCAAGTCCCGCCTTAGTAGGCGAGATTCGGCCACTTGATTGGGTAATGGTGGCCGCGATGGAGGATACAATTATACTTAGCCCATTATATAGAATAGCATTAAGTTGTTTCCAGTTTCCTATAATATTCGAAAATAGGCAAAGTCTTATCTAAAGATAGACTATAGGAAAAGTGCTATACCCTTAAGTTAATTTTAAAATGCCTCCTCTACTATTTTTATCGTTTCTCCAAAAACTTTTGTGGCATAGATTCATTACAAAGGAGTAAGTGAGTAATACAAACGAAACACAAATTTCATAAAAAAAAAATCCCTGGCGTAATAAAGGGTCCTGATTACATAAATGATGTCAAATTTTGGCGCAAGCAAGTTTAAAAGCAGTTATTTTAAGTTTAAAACGAAACATTTATGACATGAGAAACCATAGAAAATTATCCTTCCTTATCGTATCCGGTAGGGAAAAGGCCAATTTTGTGTTAAAAACGGAGATAAGCTCTTGGGAACAATAATCTCCAAATTCAAATTTACAATGATTTTTTCTCATCTAATGCGGGGCATTCATTATATTGCGTGGCGAGCCGCTGTAATGCAGGATCGTATAGTGGACATGAAAGATAATGAATGGGCCCACTTATGATAAACGTGATTTGTCAATTTCTATGAATAAAACAGCAAAAACACATATTTTATATGGGCATCTATAGCGTGAAGTGTCAAAAATGTATCATTTTTAAACTTAAAATAAATGCTTTTAATCTTGCTTGCGCAAAAATTTGACATTCATGTAATCAGGACCCTGTATTACACAAGAGGGAAAAAAGATGAAATTTGTGCTTCGTTTGTATTACTAACTATAGCCTTTACGGGGTAACAGTTTCACCGTGAGAAGGTGAAGGTGAATAGCACAGGAGTGTGAGAGGCTAATTGCAGAAAATACTGCGGAAATTGCGAATCAACATATCTATGTTGAATATCCTTTTTGTCGAACCGTCTTTTTCTAAACCAGAGTCATCCTGAGACATTACAAATCTAAATTCAAAATAACCCTAATTTATCGAATTTGTTTTGTTTCGACGCCTAATGTCAAAGTTGAAAATTAAATAATATTGATAAATCTCGAAGCTACGTAGACACTTAATAATAATGTTCAATAATGGAAAATTACTAATTTTATTTGAAGTAATGACCAAATTATGTCGAAAATGATTTAATTTAAAATAATTTAATGTTGAAAGTTTCATTTCAGAGCTCTAGCTAATCGGGAAATTTGTGAAAAATCAATTATAAGATATTACCACGACAACAAACAGACAAGGAGAGCTAATTTAAAGCGTGTAAAAAAGATCAAAATTAATTTTAATGACCTCAATCCACACTATCCACAGCCAGCGGCACTCCGTAATTTTAGTGGACGCATCTGACAGCTGCATTGACATCTAGGTACATATGTGGGATGTGCGATGTATGAAAGCAAAGGCAGCAATCACTAAAAAAATTAATGCAGTCATTCGAGATTTTATAAAAAACATAGGCTATAATTTATAGGAAATATGATTTTGGAAGGGATATTATACATAAAATCTAGAATTCAGTACATATATTTTAAATTAGTAATCCTCGGTGACTGCATTCAAAGCATTTTTTGATTTTATGTATATTATTGCCTTTGCTTTTATACCCCACATACACATATGCAGATTTAGAATTTAAACCATGTTATACATTGAAATCAAACTGTTTTATAACCCGGCCCATTTCAATGCAATGCTTTTCATGCGCAGCATTTCATTTGTACATGTGGGTAAGTCTAATAACTGATTAAAAATCTTATTTTTATATGCCGCCTACAATTAGCCTCCCTTAAGGAGTCACATACCCTGAGGCATTAAAAAAAATAGGTTCGAAAAAAATGTTTCGGCCAAAAAACTAGGTTCCACCGCGGTTTCAGTTTTGGCCAAAAATCGGCCGAAATTTCCGCTTAGCCGAATCTTGTGTTCGTTGACAAAGTTTATAGTTTCACTATATCGCCACTGTTTAAAAATACGTTTATTACAAGTAGTTTCAGATAATCAGCCGTATTCAGAAATAAACAGTATTGCTATTTCTGTATCTTGACAGTTATTCTATAACATTGTAACGCCGTAAATTTTGGCAGGTTTAAAATTAATGAATTCAATCAATCACAAAGCACCAAAACTTTAACAAACAAGTTAGGAGTTTGTAATTATTCATATTAATTTCAAACCTGTGAAACTTAAAACTTCAAAATTGGCGGCATTTCAATGTTATACAATAACTGTTAACTGTAGAGAAATTGCTTGTTTTGGAATATGGCCGATTGTATCTAAATATTTTTTTACTAATTAAATTGATGTATTTTATTTAATTTAACCCGAATGAACTATTTATTTTAAGTCTAGGAAAAGCATACATACTAGATTTCAGGGTATAATGAACGATAATTAGTATGATAATGTTATATTTTTAATATTTTTTGCTCTTGATTTTTACTGTATGTACTTTCTTTCAAAATAAATATTAGATGTCGACCTAAGAGGACAAAATGTTTAAAAACATTTTATCCTTAAGAACATGAACATGAATGAGAAAAACTTGAGAACATGTATTTCTATATATCTAGGGAGGTGGGTAGTGGCCGAGACTTGTTACATATTATCCTAATTTATTTGTATTATGTGTACGTGTCAAGTAAACAAATGTTTATTTTTGTCCAATAAATTTTTAATTTATCGGCAATGAAATAAAAAAAGATAACATGTCAAAATAAGTTTCGGTTTCGGCCGAAATCAGAACAGAAGCTAGAAGCCGAAATTCGGTTTCGGCTAAAAATCTATCATGATCATATAATTTTATTCAGAAAACATACAAATACTTTTTCTAGAATCATTAGTCATAATCGTTGTTTGCCTATTATCAAATACCCCAACTGTTTATTTGATTGGTTTTATATTACTTAGCGTTATTTTTATAATATTTATTAGATAAGACGATACGTTCGTATGTATTTCTGGAATAGACTACCAAATAAACTGAGACAAACAAACAGCTTACCACAGTTCAAAAAACAGCTAAAGACGCATTTGTTTAGACAATCATATAAAAACCTATAGAATCATCAAGTTTGTGTTTACTGGGGTATTATGCCGTGTTGTTACGACATTTCGGATCCCATTGCAGGGTCCATCATCAGGGCTGATGTGTTGTCTTGAATGTTGGTGTTGTGGTTAAGTATCGGCTCGCAATACCGTGCCGAAGTCATGATGTGTTGTATGTATGATTCATCTGTTGTCTGATCACTATCTCTGCGGAGTTTGCGACGAGAATGACTTTGAAGCGCCGGATACCAAGAGGTTTTTAATTTGAGACCATCATCTCTATTAATGTTTATCGGTTGCTTGTAGATTTCTAGTGCTTCCTTGATAAGACGTGCATGGTGACTCTTAGGCTTTCCAAGGATTTTCGGTTCGAATGCAAAATGATGGCCGGTATCCAGAAAATGCTCAGCCAGTGCTGATTTTTCTGGATGACCGAGTTTGCATGCCCGTTTGTGCTCGTTGACCCTTTTGGAAATGGTACGCGCCGTTTGTCCCACGAATACTTTATCGCAGTCTTGACAATCGAGTCTATACACACCGTCTGTTTCTAAGCGATCTCGATCCTTCGTTGATCTCAACATATCCTTAATTTTGGAGTTGGTACCACTCCTAGTATGCACTCCGCGAAAAAAATTCTTTCTAGCACTCCCAACTATTATAGTTTTAAATGTTAATTCCAGTTTTGCATGTCATCTGGTGAGTAAGTATGTAAAAGTAAATAAGTGTTTTAAGTCAGTGAGTTGTTTTGTGTGAAGCGCCCTTGAGGTGAGTACTCACGAAAACGGCGTTATACAAATTATCCAAATATTATTATTATTATTGTTGGGGGAAAGCTACTGATCTGGAGACTGCACATCTGTGCAGCGGAGTGTACTCGGACCACGGAAAGTTTAATGGGAGGGAATTTGGCTGAAATGATTGATGTGAGAGTTAGAAACTAGTTTGAGCAATGCACCTGTAATTACGGATTTCCCCACAGTGATCATTATATTCCACCTGGACCACATTCGGGACCTACGCGCTACGCAGGTGGTAAACACAATACGTCTGTATGCGGTAACAGGTATGCGAGATAACACAATAAATTTTATAATAAACGAAAATCTAATTTGAAGACGTGTTTTGCGTAACGTTTTCAATCCAAAATCGGAACGTGCTTGCGTACGAATCTGACGTTTCGATGCTTCGGCGATCTGTGTACTGATGGGTTTTATTTTTTATTACCCATTTTTTTGGTTTTGTTTTGGAAGTACAGTGGCCCAAATTCCCCACCCCGTCTTTACCTCTCACCCCTTCCACCAATATATTTTCTATACAAATCATACCGCTGACCGAACTAACCCAAATTTTCCATTAATAACATAATAACATAGGCCACATTAACCCCCCCCCCCTTTACCCCACACTCTCCCCCCGGTATACATTTTTAATACAAATGTATATATTATATATTTATAGTATTGTGCGAATTATTGGAGTACAACATCCTAAAAACACAAAAAAAATGTTTATTATGAATATTTTCAATTACAGAAGACATGCAGTCATGAAATATTTTTTAAATATGATACTAGCTGCAACCCGTCAAAAATGACGGAACATTGGTTCACGTGTTTGCTATAAGCCATACATATCTATATATTTATATCTTTTTGGCGGTCCACGGAGAGGCGGCCGGTTCGGGTTTGGTGACCCGGGGTTCAAGCCCCATCTCCGTTCGTTAAATTTGGGTTTTTTAGTCGTGAATTCGAACGAAATTACGGACGTTACGAGAAGTTACGGGGATAAACAGACAGACGGACGGACGGACAGGCGGACAGACAACGAAATTATTTCGCTTGTATAACAGACTGAATACGTTTCGGCATGGAATTACGACAATTTTCTTTTATTTTGTTATCCTGAAATCACACCTGAATATTCAATCATCTTTCTTTTGGCGGTGCAATCCAATTTTCGTATCCTAGATTTAAAAATCAGTACTAAATGAATGAAAAATATGTGTAAACCTGTTTGAGAATACGGAGACCATTAAATTATTTTACGGCCCATGTCTACAGAATGAAACACGATGAGATATTATCTCAGAGATTTAGTTGTTTTAAATCTCACTGCCAAATAAATGTATTAAGATCTGAAGAGAAACAGCGATCAGCTTGAATTTGGTTGAATGAGACAAAAACTGATGTATACGATGTTGGATTTGTCAGTTAACAGCCGACACGAGCGCACAAATGTCACCTATAATTATAGAAACCATTTTTTATGATTTATTATGAAAGATTTACACAAACAGAAGGCATTAATTAATTACAAATATTAATTAAATTAGATTAAAAATGGTAATTTAATTACAAATATTAATTACATTAATTAAATTACAAATATTTAATCAGTTTTAACTGCTACTAGGAACGGAACATAAATGATTAATGGATTGACCTTTGGCGTAGTCACAACAAGCGTGAAGTTGCGGCCTACGAAAGTTGAGAGTTTTCTCCAAAGAATATCAAGGGAGCATTGTCTTTTGGAAAAACGTTTTTTATTACTAAAAGTTTTACCTTTCGAGAACATTCTTAGAAAATTTCAAGTCAATACGACAAATATTAACGGAGTTCCAAGTATTAACTAGTTCTGACAAATATTAACAGGTAAACAACATTTTAAACTTTGAACGAGTTTTTCTCAAAATCGTATTTTCCAGATCAGTGACCAAAATAATATATCTCGATAACTATCCGATCTATTTTTTTTCTAATTATACGATTATTTTCTACATCAGAAAAATAAGTACTCGACGAAGGATTTTTTTTAATGTAATTTATTCAAATCATCAAAAACGAATTATTTTTAATCATGTGACATCGAGTGAAATAGAAATTTTAGCATTAAACCTTTGCCATTTTTAGCAAATCGATATTTCTCGAAATCCTTCAAGCACTCGGATCTATTATTGTATTTATTATTATGTATTGTATTTATCTTACTAATAGTATGTAATCTTTTAATTTTCTTATTTACTTAGATAAATAGACATATGTAATAAAAACCCGTGTGTTTTTTTATTTCCAAGCATCCAAATCCGAACCGAAGTGGTCACAGCAAAACACGTTTTTTTTCAAGGCAGTCTGAAACAATGGCTGTAGCTCATCCATCAGCTATCGTCGATTGCTTGCTGCTATGCCCTGCGGGCGCAATATTTACTATGCTAATACAAAGATCGTGACATTTCTATTACTTAAGTACCAACCTACCCGATATTGACATATTTGCTATTTTCACTCGCGAAAAAATCGAAATATTTTTTCAATTTCGTCTAATTTCAACTAATAAAAATTCAAATTACGAATTACTCCGTATTTTCGAAATAACGGGGTTAATCTATTATAAAATTAACATTTGGGACTTGTTTATTTGAAAATGTTGAATTATAGGGTATTTCGAATTATCGGGGTACGAATTAACGGGATTTTACTGTATATTAGGAAACTGATACTCGCTATATATGCATGTTCACCTAGAGTTTTAAAAGAATATCATACGTAATTTGAAACTAACAGCTGCATCTGATAATAACAACACTCATCCCCCAGTCAAAGACCATAGTGTGCGTTTGCGACATATTTCATACGTGAATATTTATAAAAATTGGAACATTGGAAAGAGCGACAGACGTAGGTAATATATTTTTGAGAGAAGTTAGTAAGACATCAATTTTACCAATTTCGAAGCAGCGACGTCGCAATTTTCGTAGTAAGAACTTTAAAGAAAATATAACTTTTATAAACCAATAAATTGGAAACGTATGAAATGATTTTGCAGATTATCCTCCATTAAAAAAGAAACATCATTAACGATGTCATTTATATGAAAAGGAAAGAAGAGTGTTTTAATATAAAACTAGCAACAGTAGACTTCTTTCCACTTAAGAAAAACATCAACAATTGCTCTTTAAGGGCGGATTGATAAATTTTAAAGAAAAACAATCGAATTAGTACGTGCAAGCCGTACGTACGACTCACGTTGTTTCACTGTGTTGGTGTTTACGGATATGAACACCAACACACGGCACGGCTTAAGCCATGTATTCACTAGGGGACAAATCGCGAAACATTCCGCTCGGCATGTCGCATCAACATCTACGCTCATGTTTCGGGGACAATGACGCGGTCAATTGACGTGTACACACCGGGACTCGCATATCTTGTCGCGGAAATGTCATCCGATGAGGTTATGGATGACAGCTGCGGTATCACATTTGGCGAAAACGCGGTTCCGCGCGATTCGAAATGTTTTTTTGGGTCGCAATTTCAAATTAACGAGGTTTTACTGTAGTAAATTGAATATTATTAAAAACAAGGTCCTTTTCGCAAATAATTATTGTTTTCCAGACGTCACGGAAATATATCGCTCTATGAGGTTATGATGATAGCCGCGAATCTGTTTATGTTAATGAGTTTATCGAAAAGTAAGAGGAGAAAAAATGAGGAGAATGCGATAATCTATTAACTGCAAAAGAGAAAGAAGGACGGACATTATATGCGATCTTCGATCGATACAGCTCGATGAATTCAAGAACGATTTCGTTTCCCCACACTGTCATCTTGACAGATACAGCGCATGCGTATTCACTTGTAAACATACCACGTGGTACTGACGCTCCGCGGAATGTTGCAGTGAGCACGCTCGGGTACCGTGCGCATGGCAACGTTGCCACGGCACGTAGAAATGCCGCGCT
>JADDOH010011411.1:0-25149 GCA_016648135.1 Agrypnia vestita | reverse complement strand
AGGTCCTTACATATGAAATTGGCGTTTAGTATGGGAGGACATAAAGCCGATTTTTTTTTATTATAATATATTTATTTAATCAAAGTATGTACCATTGCTATCTATGCACTTTTGCCATCTCATAGGTAGTTCATCGATCCCTTTACTAAAAAAACCATTCGGACGGGAATCAATAAAATCTTTGAAGGCGGTTTGGACTGCCCCATCGGAGTTGAATTTTTCCTTTGCAAGAAGTTATCCAAATTTCGAAAAAAAATGGTAATCTGTTGGGGCAAGGTCCGGAGAGTACGGTGGATGTCTTAGACATTCCAATTGAAGCTCCTCTAATTTGGTAGCCGTCTGTTGTGCAGTGTGTGGTCTAGCGTTATCATGAAGCAGCAGTGGCCTAGAGCGATTAACCAGCCTCGGTTGTTTAGCAGGTAGCTTTTCCATCATGGTTTGCAGTTGCTGACAATAGACATCTGCCGTAATCGTCTGGCCAGATTTAAGAAAGCTGTAGTGAACGACACCAGCACTAGTCCACCAAACGCTCACAAGTAACTTTTTTGGAGTCAATTTTCGCTTGGGGCATGGTTTGGCTGGTTCGGCACGGTTCAGCCATTGCGATGAGCGCTTCCGATTATCGTACAGGATCCACTTTTCATCACAGGTAATGATTCGATTTAAAATCCCTTCATTATTGTGCCGGTTGAGTAATGCAACGCAGCAGTCAACGCGCGTTTGTTGATTTGCTTCACTCAATTCGTGAGGTACCCACCTTTCAAGCTTTTTCACCTTACCAATTTGCTTCAAGTGGATTAAAACAGTTTTATCACTAACACCGCAGCCTGCAGCTAACTCGGATGTGGTTTGCGATGGATCCGCTTCCACAATAGCCTTCAATTCTTCATTATCAACTTTGGTCTCCGGCCGTCCACGGGGCTTGTTCTGCAGGTCGAAATTTCCAGAACGAAAACGTTGGAACAAAAAACGCACTGTGTTTTCTTTTGCGGCACCGTCACCATACACATCATTAATCCTTCGAGCCGTTTCTGCAGCACTGGTGCCACGGTGGAACTCGTACTCCTAAATAACGCGATATTTCAAGTTTTTCATTTTGTAAACTGAGTGACGCAAAAAAAAAAACAATTGAGGAAAAAACAAATAAATTATAATTTTCAATACACAAATACATGAGTAAATAGCTGTATAAATTTACTCATGGATTTGGAATTCCTAACCAAAGAGAAGATATTTGAGATCAAATTTGCCAGTACGGCAAAACGCCAATTTCATATGTAAGGACCTAATATCATAAAAAATCACAGTTAAATTTTTTTTCGTTTCGTTTTACAAACACTGATTTTATTCAATACCAATCACATTCACATTATTCAGTGAACAGTAGTAATTTATCTCGTCATTAACATTTAGTTATGAAGCCATCGAAAATCTCGGTGTTCATCGTTTCATTTGATTAATTATTGTTAATTTAATATTAATCGACATATAATATTTTTCCAACTCAGATGTATCCTTACTTCTACTATTTTTTAGAAGGCTTATCAGTTACGCAATAATTTAAAATAATGAAAAGACATTAAGCAGAGGTGCGTTCTCCACTGTGCTGCTCAAGTTTAAAAAAAAAAACTATACTTAACATTTCTTTGCATTTTCCGTGGACAGTATTTTTACGAAAGTTTATGAACAAAGAGTAATAAAAATGTAGGATGGAAGAAAATATAACAATGGACCAGAATATAGCCGGGAGAGATTTTGAGACAAGACAGCTGTCTCAAAGTAAGCTTTCAAATGGCCTGGTTTTTTAATCAATTTCATAAAGTATTTTCCGTGAATTTTTTGTAAGTAACAAGATTTTTAGGATGTGGTTAATGTGTGTGATTGGGGGATGGGATTGCCGTAAGGCAGGCTTAATATCAGCAGAATGAAATAGAATTTATTAGACGGATCCATACGTTAATTGTATTGTGTGCGCATTTTTAACAATAAAATAAATATATACTTATACGTGCTCTGTATGGTTTTTGATGATTCAGTTACACTACATAGATACAACTGAATATCTGTATATGTATCTTTTCTCCGCTTAAATATAATGCCCTTTTGTTCTAATCCAAATTTTGCTTAGGTACTTGCAAGGTACACTACACTGCACAAAATATAGGCATCATTCCATTTTATTATATTTGCATGCCATCTGTTAATTTTTTTGCACTGTTGCCTTTTAGAATTTTGCCAAAAATGTGAGAGAAAAATACATTTTATTTATGTGTCGTTAAGTTTATGGTTAGACGTGACACATGACTTTTTAATTAAAAAAACTTTGTTTAAACTACCTACATTGAAATCAGTGTAATTTGTACAAAGTTTTTTTAAATTAATGAAAAAAATACTCATCTCGTAAATTAAGATGAAATATAATGTTTCAAAAATCCATTGATATTAAAAAAAAAATATTAGTAATTTAGCGTTAAGGATAAATTTGGTGGCGTTTCATTCCACTCATGCTTTGGAAACCATTTTCGTACTCACAGTCATCTTTTTTCATATTAAAAGTGTGTCAGTGACAATATTCTCTGCTATACGTTTTGCTTATTATTTGGTGGATGTATTCTTGCCTGAGCCTTCCTCCCTGCTTCCTCTCTCGGCCCTCCATAACATTTCTGAGATGGATCGTACGTTGTGTTTAAGGACGTGACCTGTACATTAAATTTTTTTAAATGTATTTGTACAGAGCATTACATAAATTCTGGAATAATTTGAATTTCTATTTAATTATTAGTATTTTTTATAAGAATTATGTTAGAGTGTAACTTAATAATCTATTGAAAACTTAGCCACCGAAGAAAATCCGGCCTTCACCATTTTGTACATAAGAAAAATCTTCGCATTCCCCCTTAATCCTCTGCAGGCTTAAAACATTGGAAAACTTTTAGTATAAAATTCTACTTAAATCTTATAGATAATCGTGCATAGTTATAAAAAAGACGACGTATATTATTTTTCTACATATCCGCAAGCGTTGGCCACTTTTATTAAGACAAAAGATTGTGGAGAAGTATAATTTTGAAATAAATGATTGCGAGAGCGGAGGAGAATTGGATTTCTAAAGATATATATACAAATAAAAAAAACGAATAATATTTGGATATAAGTCTAATAATTTAAATTTTTTTTACCAGGAAACTTAATTGAACATCCCGCATTATAATTTTCAATATCACCATCACACCACTTATGGTTGTACTCCCCCCCTTTCCACTTCCATGTTATATTCTTAATTGCGTCTTAAAAACATAAATAACAATCAATATCATAATCTTCGGCAAAAATCACTAATTCTCTTTCTTCTTGCTCACCACAGCTTTTTCTATTACTGCGAATCTTCCAGTCTATATCGATCATCCCTGTCGCCCACATGCAGTATTTTAGGCTTCACCATTTCTTTCTACCCACGACCTATTTGTACGTTAGCTTCTTGATCTCTCAGAGACCTTCCAAGCAAATTCATTTCCATTCATGACTTTACATAATTACATATTTTTAACTTTTCTCAACACTCAACGGATCAAGTGGCGGTAATGCGTCAAGGCCAGAGTCAACTAAGATCACTAACTAAAAAACTAACCCATAAAAACCAAGTTTTTATTTTACTCTCTTTCTTATTTTATCAGGTTTCGTGTCTACCAGACACGTCGATGTCTTTTCATATAACTTACTCAGTTGTATGAAAAAACCATTAAGAGTTTGAAAAATCCAAAATTATACAATAATTATTAATTTTTTTTAACGAAAATTTGATAGATCTTTTTGATCGTCGCCACGAGTCTGCTTGCAAGGTTTCAGATCGATTGGATCACGGGAAAAGGGTTAAAAATCGATCCAAATCAAGCAAACACACGCCACGAGTTAAATATAAAGGGAGGAAAAACGGGAGCACGCATATAAGACAGTGCCAAATAAATTTACAAAAGTGAAAAGATGTCAAAAACTAGCCACAAGAGCGGATACAACGGATGTAGCCTGTTTTTTCTGCTTTTTTGATTTTATAGGATGTTGTTTGCGATACTGGTTCGAGATTTTTATTATAGATTTTATAGTTTATTTATTTTTAACAATTATATTTTTAATGTAACTACCGTTATTTATTAAAATCCAATGGCTTTCCAGTTATTTGTTTGATATAATCCTTAATTAGGCGCAATCCTCACTCGCGTCGCACGTATCAGGACGAGTTGGAGGTTGGTACTTACACATAAACTTTAAACCAATCTTTCAGAGATCGATGCTCCAAAAGTCTAAACGCAGCTATGGTTCTGTAAGTGTTCAAAGATGGTTGGAAAGACGCCTGTATGGTCTGGTCAGACAAAAGTCATGTCCTCTAGATGACTGTAAACCACGAGAAAAAGCACTCCGTATTTTAAAATAATCGAAATAATTACACCACATTAAGTATTTATATTTTATTTTAATAATTAAACTACGACAGATAGAAAGCCTTTAAAATGTGGTATTGGGGGAGAATGACGATAGTTAGAAATAAATGGAAGAGAAAACGAGGAAAATATTTTTTTTCTGAGGGTTGTAATGAGAAGATGCATAAAAAATTGTATTTCGGTCATCTATTCGGTATCTGCCACGATAAATTCCTAACCACACTGATAGAAGGAGAGGTATAAAAAAGTAAGAAGAGAATGTGTTCGTCAGAAGATACAATTATGAACCATTCACTGAACTGAAGCGTCAAGCGAAAGAGCTGGAACATGACAGCAATACGGAAAGACCTACGAGGGAATGTCAGTTGAGAAGAAGCATGAGATCCATCATTGATCTGATCTCAAATTAACAACTATTAAATGATGGCACGACGTTTCGAGACTATTCATCAGAAGGGTGATTTTGATGTGATGTGAAATGATGAATTAACTATTTTAATATTCAAACTTATCAACATAAACTTGGTACTTTTCTACCTTAGAAAATAATTTTATTACTGTTCGTACCCGGAATTGCAGGGTTAACGATTAGTTGAACATACATTTGTGGGGTGAAACAAAGGTTCCATTGTTTTGCAAAGTGTCTAATTAAAACAATGTTTCCATGTAATCAAAGCTGAAGAAATATGGCCTATTTTTTCCGTCGGAAATATATGTACCTATGCAAAAATTTGGTCCAATCGGTGAGGCGGTGTAGATTTGTACAAAAAATATATTTGGGAAAAGATCCGATCGGTTGAATTGTACATATTTGCATTGAAAATATATCAGGGGAAGGGAAGGGGTAAAAGGGAAGGGGGAAATGTATATGTTACCCGCCGGGTCCCAGAGCATAAGTATGCAAAATTTGAGTCGAATTGGACAAACGATGTAGATTTGTGTAGAGAACAGACAGACAGACATTTAATTTTATAGGTATAGATGTAGGTAACTATGTACAGGTAACTTTTGTTCTACACATACAAAATGAGTTATTTATTAATACTATAGTTTCGAATGGAGCAGTCCCTTTCATCATCTTTTATCTTTAATATCTTATTTATAAATAAAAAATAATAAATAACTTATATACAAAATTTCATCAATCTTTTCGCGTAGGGCAGGGAGCCGCGCAGAAGGGATGTTTTTTTTGGCCATTAACGGATAGGAGATCAACAGCTCTAGGATTGTAGAAGAGGATTGAAATGTGAAATTACTCCCAGTAAAATGTATCAATTTAATTTTTGACAGACTTAGTGAAACATCGTAAGCGTGGGTATACATAACCTTATTGGGGTAAAATTATTGAAAAAGTCAAGGGCAAAGGTTTTGGTCGAAAGAATGATGAATGTTGCCTATACACCCTGTACTTCGCGAGCGTATAACAAGAATTATTATTTTGGGATAAGTGAGGATTATGTTCAACACGTAGAAACTGGCGGATTAATCAGCTAGAATTGAGCACGTTTCACTAATTCCGTCGCTTCCTGCGTAAATAAATGTGTTTTCACCGGAGGGGTGCGCTGCCTTATAAAATCCACCCCTATTGAAGGCTGCAGTTTATCTTGAATGGGAATTTCCTGCGGAAAACTCATACAACCGGAAGTAGCGGAGGCGGAAAGTTATCTGAAGGGCGGAAGTTGCAGCTTTATTTTCTCTTCTGATAAGAATAAAAAACTTATTTTTAACAAAAGTCTCGTGACCATATACTATTTTTAAATAAAGCTTCGTTATTTCCGGGAAGAATTTAAATAATAAGTTTTATCCGTAACTCGTCGTGGATATTGATGGGCACAATTGAAATGCTTGCTAGATAAATCTGCTATGTGCTATATTTGTAACCACAATTTTTTGATAAAAAATTGCACATCACTATGAAGATAAACCCAGTTCTATTAACGCTTTTAATCGGAATATTGGACCATTGAGGGGTGAATCATTTGAAAAATTTATAATGTCGTATTTTTTAGCCATAAATTCTGTATCTGTTTACTTTATTAAAGCAATGAATTAAAAGTTAAGGAAACAAATTATCTAAATTTAAGTAAAATCAATATAAAAATTCTTACCAACTGGGATGGTAAGAAGATAATTGATCACAAGGTCAAAATCGACGATGGGTCAGAAGAGTTTAGAGTTGGCATGACTTTCATTATCTTCGTTTTGCTCTCAACTCAATGAAAGCAGTTGTCATCATGGTACTGCAATGAACTATTGAGAAAAACAACGTCGATGATTTGTCGAGAAACTATTTCGGTCCATGGCATTTCTTGCACTTTCTGCAAAGGAGTTTTAATCCGGTTGGTAAGTTGTGTTGGTGACCTTCCTCAAGATCTGATTCTTTTCACTTTTCCTTGATAAACAATGTAACATGGCCAAAATATTAGTGGGAGGATGGATGCTTCTCGATATACAATTCCTCTGTATTTGAGGCGTTGATTCTGCGGACCATCAACGATATCGAGTAGACGTCACCAACACCACATTTATTCTCTTACTCTAACATTCTCTCAGATTTCATATTTTAATGCTGTAGAATTTTTCTTTCCATGGTTATGCCAAATCCTTACTTCTATTGCTACAGTATTCAGATGTTTTGGAAAATGGTGAGCCAGAAATATTGAATAGTGTAGCTGTTACTAGTGTAAATTTAAAAAAAAAATTTAGGCCTACGCCTTTTTAAATAAAGTAAATGCTGTTAACATTTAACATATTATGATGAGTGTTAGCTCTTAATAGTGTGAGACGTGTCTTTTTGGAACTTCAGGACACTACATTTATTTGGGATCATCTTAAAATGGTGTTGAGTCTTGAAATGTAAACATTTTTGGGCACACATCATTAATTATCGTACATAAAAATGCTTCTTTGCGAAATATCCCAAGGGAGTGAGATAGTGCGCGAATTTGTACTGTAGTCACGTTGGTGTAATATAGAGAAAACAGGAGAAATAGCAGCTGACGATAGAGGTTTATGTGGAAAACCACTTTCCTGACAAACCCACGAATCTTCTCATTCCACACTGTAAAATTAGGGATCGCAGTCGGGTGAATAGGTAAAAATATTACATCGTGGCGCTGAGTGTTGCTATAACGATCATATAGAGACAGCGTCGTTTTTATTCTGGTTGTTAAAATTCTTTGGTATTTTTAACGGATTCAATTCGTTTGTATTTTACACTTTAGTGACGGTATTTTGTGAAACGAGTATTTACAAGGGGAGCGCTTAGGAAACAGAGCATAATTGGTATTGTGGTTAATCAAAACTGTAAACTAGAACCTTCGTGTATTACTACGAATAGAATGCGTACTTGGGTGGGCCACTAATGTATGGGGATTTTTTTCATCTTGCATTGAATTATTATAGTAAACACATGTTGCTAAATGACGTAATTATATAAGTACAAAGTATCGAAACGATTACAAAACATCTTCCGTCTCCGGATTGACCTTGGAATTATGAAAAATTGAGTTAAAAAACCCATAATTCATCGATCCGTACAGGTATAATGCTTGATTAAAATTTGTTTTTTTATATTACATAACGATTAAAGTTATGTTTTAATGTGTTAAATAGGAAAAGAAGTCATTACCTAGTTATACTTCAATTGATACTAATAAGTTATCAGCAACAAAATCATTTTTGCTATCAAATTATTACACTTCGTGATGCTATTTTAGCTTAAATACATTCATCCCTTGTTGTTTTAGAAGATAACATTGCTGAGTCTTCTGTGACAGTCTTCGAAAATCTTAGTACTACTTGCGCATGAGGGCAAACGCAAGCGGTTCACCGTTACCACCATGTGTTATGAAGTACAGAAGATTTTTGTCAAACACTTGTTGAATTATTTGGTGGTTCAGTGATATTATACTACCAGTTTGTAAAATTGCAGTAAGCGGTGGATTCAAAATTCGTATTTGGAACTTTTTTATTTAATTTATTTTTTTAACATACAGACCGTCGACAGGTCATTGATGACCCTAATAGTGCTTTAGTGACATTAAAGTCCAAGTTTGTGATTTTGTATTTGGTGAACATTTGAATATGATATAATATATTTTTACTCCCTTTATGTTAACTCGTGGCGTCTGCTTGCTTGCTTGCCGGCTTGCCGTCGAAAAAACTTTGGATCGATTTTTGACCCTTTTCCCGTGATCCAATTGAGCTGAAACTTTGCAAGCAGTCTTTTGGCGACGATCAAGAAGATCTATCAAATTTTCGTTAAAAAGAATTAATAATTATAGTATAATTTTGGATTTTTCAAATTTTTAATGCTTTTTTCATACAATTCAGTAAGTTGTATGGAGATTCCGAAGCATATGGTAGACATGAAACCCGAAAATGAGAAAGGGAGTATTGTAAAAACTTGGTTTTTATGGGTTATTTTTTATATATTATATCATATTCAAATGAATACACTTAATACATTTTAATTAAAAATACACTTAATACATTTTTTACGGTTAATTAATAATTAATAATGAAAAAAAATAAATGGTAAAATATGAAAATATCGCCGATCAATAAGTAGTTCAATATTTTTTTTTACATAAATATACATCGCAAATCAATATTTTTTTAAAATAAATTAATTAATAAGTTTTTACAAAGTACACAATTAAATAAATAAATAATAAATAAAAAGTGTTTTACAGATAAATAAATTGTAAATAGTATTGAGTATAATATAAAGACTAGTTTAACAGGTTTACGGCGAGTGCACGGGTTCCAAGGTCAACATCTTGTGTCTATGACGAGCGCGTATTACACGCTTGAGGGACTTCAAAGAGTTAAATGTTTACGATCATCAACATACAACTTGCGACATTACAAATAAAGCCATGTATTCACTAGGGGACAAATCGCGAAACATTCCGCTCGACATGTCGCATCAACATCTACGCTCATGTTTCGGGGACAATGACGCGGTCAATTGACGTGTACACACCGGGACTCGCATATCTTGTCGCGGAAATGTCATCCGATGAGGTTATGGATGACAGCTGCGGTATCTCATTTGGCGAAAACGGGGTTCCGCGCAATTCGAAATGTTTTTTTGGGTCGCAATTTCAAATTAACGAGGTTTTACTGTAGTAAATTGAATATTATTAAAAACAAGGTCCTTTTTGCAAATAATTATTGTTTTCCAGACGTCACGGAAATATATCGCCCTATGAGGTTATGATGATAGCCGCGTATCTGTTTATGTTAATGAGTTTATCGAAAAGTAAGAGGGGAAAAAAGAGGAGAATGCGAAATTATTTACTGCAAAGAGAAAGAAGGACGGACATTCTATGCGATCTTCGATCGATACAGCTCGACGAGTTCGAGAACGATTTCGTTTCCCCGCATTGTCATCTTGACAGATGCAGCGCATGCGTATTCACTTGTTTACATACCACGTGGTACTGACGCTCCGCGGAATGTTGCAGTGAGTACGCTCGGGTATCGTGCGCATGGCAACGTTGCCACGGCACGTAGAAATGCCGCGCTATGTTGTGCGCGAGGTCGCGGAACAGTGCACGACGTTGCAACGTCACGTAGACTCTATGCCGCGCGTGCTGTTGAGGGACAATTTGTCCCCTAGTGAATACATGGCTTAATATCTTGTGTCATAATATTGTAAAAATCAATTGTAGCAACAGGCCCCTTGCAGTTAGTGTTGCAGTTTTGGAGGCACCTCACAGTGATGTCAAATGTAGTTGAATTAGATAAAATGAATGTTGAAGACATTGAAGAATCAAAAAAAGATGTTGCTTTATCATCGAGTGATTTTTTAATTCATTTACAGATGGCTTTTGTACAGAATGTTTCCTTTTTCCAATTATTTTGTTACGGTTAGATCAGATTTTTTTTACGTTTGCTTATTAGTAATGCAGGGTATAGACGTACCACTATAACTAGGCGTGCGAGGGAGGGCGTCGCTGTCGCGTAACAGAAGTTGTCAGAGTGTAAATTTATTACACAATACATAATGTACAGAATGTCCGGTGACCGGTGTCGTATTAATTATCGGTGTGTACAGAAATTTGATCGGGCAGCACTAAAGAAACCATGCAATAATGGCGGCCGTTCTATCTGTCAAACTGTCAGACGGTAATATCGGTCCATTATTCGCTTTTTCAGCTTCGCAAAATTTTAATACTTCATTGGCAATTGTTCTTGCACCATCCCGGGCTGTTTAGGATGTTTTGGACATAATAATTTAGTGTGATTACACAACTCGCGCTCAAAGACGAGAATGAACTGAATGACAGGGCGAGGGGTTACTGCCGGGTGCGGGCGGGGCAGGTTTTAGTTCAAAATTCGCCGCACGCCAAGTTACGTTGGGCAAGCAATACCTTATGTCATTTGGGATAGGAGAATTAATTAACTTCTTAATCTAACATTACTTTACTACTGCGATAAAAATCCTCTTGATTTTTCATCCGTATCTTAGGGTGATTCAAGGATGTTTTTTTACTTTGAATGATAGTATATTAACATCTATGTAACTCGTATATATGTGAACTATTTTCTGAAATGAAATGGATGTTTTTTGCGCTTGTTAAGCCACATCCTGTCTCGTAAAACTTCATCATTTCTTCGTAAGTTGGCAACAGATTGTCATGAATATTACCACTCATAGTAAATTAGAATAATTTCCGAGTTCGATTATTATCGTCAATAAGCCCAAATGCGAACTTTCTCTTAAACAGTCCGAACAATACTAAAGCACGAGACGTTGCGTGCGAGCGTGCTCGGCTCCCGCGATCCTCACTTGATCTCACTAGCTGTCAAAACGTATAATTATATTATATTTTTGTTATTATCCATATCAACGTATTATATATTGTGCACGAAAATATTAAAATAATTTATATCTCAACTTGCAGTAACATTAATACCAGCCATAAAATAGGATAATTTTTTTTTTCAATTGATTGAGCAACATTGTAGATTGACATTTTTAAAAACATTGATTGTATTATTTGTATAGATCTACTTATATTATTTGATTAATTTCATCTACATAATTCGGAAATACCTTTCCATCGTCAGGGTGTTATATATACGTCAAAATATCAAAATGAATAATGTATCTTGTTTTTTGTTTTTCTAAACTATTTGCAATTTTATTTTTAAATATTATTGCTGAAGTTCTTGATTATTATTGGAAAAATTTTAAGAATTGGGCTAGTAGATAAATTTAATTGATTTTTAATAATATTTTGTTTACTATTACATGATTTAATAATTTATAATGATTCTAAATTTCTATTTTACACGAAAAATTTTGGTATGAAATTGAATAATTAAGAATCATTAGAAATTAGTAAAGCATGTAATAGTTAACAAAATATTATTAACAATTAGCTGTTCGTACCCGGTGTTGCACGGGTTAAGGAATAAGTTGAAAATAAATTTGTGGGGGGAAACAAAGGTTTGTTTCAAACGGTATAGATTTGCATCGAAAATATATCAGAAGAAGGGGAAGGGGTCTAGGAGGAGAGAGGAAACGTAGCCTATGTTACCCGCTGAGTCCTAAAGAATAAGTTTCCAAATTTTGAGACCGATCGATCAAGCGGTATAGACTTGGATCGAAAATATGTCAGGGGGAGGGGAAGCGTAATAAGAATAGGGGGAAATATCGTCTATGTTACTCGCTGAGTCCAAAATATTATATTATGTACTGCTTATACTTGATAATGTTTTCATATGATTATTTGTATATTTAAAAAATGTTATATGAAAAAGCCTATAATGGGGGTGAAAAAATAAATAAATAAATATAAAAATGTGTAATTTTGTAAAAAATCTTTACAAATGTGCAAGGTTTTTTATTTTTAACTCACTACTAATTTGGGTGAACGGGGTCAAGTTAGCAACATTTTGAGATAAATTTCTGATATTTGGTAATACTTTTATCTGATCTATTAATACAGATTAAGAATATTTGGCAACCTATCATGCCCGCAATGAAATAAATCGAGAGGCATTTCAGATTTTAAAAAATAAATAAAAGCAATTTAAAATGTTCATTTATAAATTTCACCAGGTCCGGTAATCACGATGCTAACTTGTAGCCCGTAACGATAACATTTGACGTGAACGATTCCGTACAGAAAAGTTTTAACGAAGCTTATTGGACCCCCCACCCTCCGCCACGATATGTGTTGCCTGCGACAAAAAGGCTTCGCTGTAATCACCCTGGTTGAAAATTCGTTGAAAATACGGAGAAAATTTTAAACTGACAACGCTCCCTTTCAGTTAACCGAGCTTAACCGCTAAAGCCGACACAATTTTAAAACATTTTAACGTCCAGAAATTATTCCTGAAAGTTTCAATTACAGACGACCAAAATTATTTTAGATATATATTGTATTTAATTTATTTTTTATTTAAAATTTTACTAATAAATATCATTACTAATTAAGTTAAATGAATCAATTAAATATATATAAGCACACTGTGTTGACTAATTATAAAAGAATCCTATATTTATATTAAAAAATATATAATTACTTGTATTTTTAAATTCTTTTTATTAGTTTCGCCGCCGTACGTACGTGTGTGGAAATGTCTTGGAAGTGAAAATTAACACACTTCCCGTCATCCAATCGAAAAATGAAATTTTGCATGTCGACTCGACGTCGATGAAAACGCATTTTGACGGCTTTGTCGGTATGCACGGTTATTTTGGTTGTTTTCGTTTTTCTCGAAAAAAACTCGTCGACCGAGAGCTCGATTCCAAAAATTTCAAATTCTCTAGGCGGGCGCAGTCCGCCGACATCTTTGGGAAATACATTCGTCGCGGGACATCTCTTCTCCTCAGAATTGAGTCGAATTTCAGCTTTTTCATTTTGATCTGAAAAACCACTTTGCAATGTTAACTTTGCGAGTTTTTGTCCGATCCAGAAAATGAAAACTTTTCCCGAAAGCCTCTTTGGGACCTGATTTTTATTTTATTTTGCGGGACCTCCCCCTACCTCCTCCCCACTGGGCCCTTTCCAAAAATTTAATTTTGTTTTCATTTTTAGACTCTTTTTTTTTTCATTTGCTATTAAACATGGTGTTTAAGAAAAATATCGAAAATATGAATGGTGCAAAAATTGCTAAATCCGTCTTTCTTTTGTATTGTCACGTGTCGTGGCTGCGGGAGGAATTAATGAAAACACTGGAATTTAATTACGGATTTATTAATTACTGTTTGATTAATTATTCAAAAGTACAAAGTCACTTAATACTATTTAACTTAACGCTTTTATTTAAATTAAACTGTTTCGTAATTTATCACTCATAAATAGACACTTTATTTTCGCGTTGGTTTATTTCGCTAAGTAAGAACTTTTCCAGATTATTCGCTGTCGAATTATCGCTCGGTTGGCCACCCTGGCCTTCACAGCCCGCGGCTGCCTTTGCGTTGGTTTTGCTGTCAAGCGCGCTAAAAACAACTATTTTACTCCCGCGCGCGTCTTATTTATATCTGGCCAGTGCTGCTATCGAACCTTCTTAGCGTTTCCAGTGTTTAGGAGACTATTCTCGTGTCTTTTAGATTCTCGTAGAATATTTCAGATGCTTCTCGAAAGCCGTAGAACATTATAGACCGTTCTCGATTCTTCGATAGTGTTGTGACTATTTCAAAAAACTGTCAATAGAAGTGCGTGATTTTTTTTAGCCTCGTTACAGTATGTTCAAATTTTGCATCCGTTTCTTG
Source organism: Agrypnia vestita (assembly GCA_016648135.1). Taxonomy (NCBI): domain Eukaryota; kingdom Metazoa; phylum Arthropoda; class Insecta; order Trichoptera; family Phryganeidae; genus Agrypnia; species Agrypnia vestita. The sequence continues at coordinate 10,974 of JADDOH010011411.1, read as the reverse complement.
CGGCGTGACACAAATAAATCTCCTTTTTTGAGCTTTTTTTTACAGAGCGCGATGTTTCTGCGACTGTTTGCGTAGTTTGAATGAAATTCAAAAATCGAGTATCACGTTCGAATAATAGCGCCATCTTTTGCCCTTTTTTACCCCTCCAGTTTTCTTGATATCCATCCAAAATCAAAATTTTATAATTTTTTTGTAATTCGGTTAAAAAAAATCGTAGCGAGGTGCGATAACTTCCTACACACAGCACGCATAGCGCGCGTTCTGAGATGGCGTTCGTTTTAGAGATTTTTTGTTGTTTTTTGCGACGCTTTGGCCAATTTTGCATGGTAATATCGCAATCGATAGATCACGAGTGCCGCTATCGAGTGTGCTGAAAACAAATGTTCCGAAGTAATGCACTTCAGAATTAAATTCGCTTTCATTCGGTTTCCACAGTTTCAAGTGGCTCAATTCTCCGTCTTCACGATTCGTAGAGTTTTTACTTTCTAATCTTTTGGTATTTTTACTTTTTTCTATATTTTTTCGCAAAGTTACAAGTAAAAACAGATTTATTTTACACCAAATCTGGAATTTTTTCAAAAGATACTCATTTTTTTCTCCATGGTGTTACGAACGACGCTTGAAAGTTTGGGTTGCTGTATAATCACACGTGGGTGACACTATTATGTTAAAGCCGTATAGGTGAAAATTAGTCGTTCCTAGAAGAATTCATTCGTGCAGAATTTTTCATCGGATGTCATTCAAACTCATAGAAGTTTGAATAAGTTTGAATGACATCCGATGAAAAATTCTGCACACAGGTCTTTTTCTGGGCGTATAAAGAATATATAATGAAAACTTTGTTTTTATGGGTTAAATTATTTAATGTCTGTGACTGTATATTTGAGCTTATTTACCCACTCCTGTTGGAAAATTTATAAAGGAGTAAAGTAAATCCTATATTTTGCGGACCTCGATTTAATGAATATCTAATTAGCGAAAAAAAATTCGGTCAGCACGTCATGTTTTATCAAATGTTTAAATAGTTTTTTAAACCAAAATATTCAATTAAATTATCATTTTTTGTTATAAATTCACTTTAATTTTAATAAAATTTTAGCGAATAGGTCATACGTTGCGAATATGAATATGGTCATTTCACTGATATGAAATTAAATATTATAAATGTATATCAGTACTTTCAAAACTATGGAATGCGTCGTCCTAATTCACATAACTTCGTGAAAAATTAAAACAGGTAAACTTATTTATTAATAATTTTTACACGAACGATTTCGAAAAACCTATTCCTTGAAATTGGTCCGTTATATCTCGGTTTTTCTGTACTTACCATTACAGAGAGTCTTATAAAGCATTTTCCATAAAATTGACACGTAATATCTAGGCAATTTCAAAAGCCATGCGCTCAGATAAAGCTAGGTAAAACAAATGGAAAACCTATATAATGAGAGGTTTGGTTTACAGTGTGCTGCAGTCACTGAAATAGCGGAAATAAACCCAGAAATAGAAAGGCTAAAACGCTATATAAAAATACGTAATATATGAAAAAAACAGAGTAATAGAGAATTAATTAGAGTAATTAAGGAAAAAAAACAGAAAGGGAGTATCTGAGCTTGAAATTACAATACTATCTTTTTAATCTCTTGGAATCTCGAATCGAAGATGTAATAAATGTCCTTCGTGCTGTTTCTGGGCATTCCCAAAAAGTGGCTTAGTCTATTTCCATTCAGAGTTAACCTTTTATCTTAGTATTCTTAAAAAGTGTTAAAAAATATGATCTAATACATTTTCGACCGTGGAAAAAAATCGTCAAATTTAAGTTGAAAAATTAATTAACCGAGCAATCGTAGCTAAAATTAATAACCATCAGAATTACCTAGGGGGAGATTTTGTTTTCCAAATTTGTAAATATTTATAACAAAATTTGTCAATAAAAAGCAAGTTACTGAAAAATATTATATAACCTTTTTAATGTTAATAGATGAACTAACATTTTGGGGTTCTTAAAAAGTACAGAATACCTCTTTCAATGTAGACGATTTTGATTGGAACATTTTACTGTATTTTGTTTATTTATTTATTAATACGACCTCAAGAATTTATAGATTTATACGAATATGTATTTATTTATATGATATATATAACATGGTAGAAATTGGTTACTATGGTTACGAAAATAACATATTATAATTAGAATATGTTTAAAAATTCAAATTTAAAAAAATAAAAAATAAGATAAAAATTAAGGTCACAGGTATACATAACTAAACATTTGCATGCACAAAAATCACCGTAAAATGTTTTATGTTAAGATTTATAAAGATAATAATTCAAATCCTTTTATGGCATAATAATAAATAAAAAATTATCGCCTAAAAGTATTATAGGTATATAAATAATATTTGTCAAAAAAACTTGAAAATAGTTTAATAAAACTATGTCTTACATAGTCAGACTTGTAGCTTGTTGATGTAAGGATCATAATGCTTGTCTAGTAATCTGGTGGTCGGTGGTTTGAGCACAATTCCAGAACATCGGCGAGTTAGTTCTATTTTCATAGCACAAGCGCTTTGCTTTGAAAATAGTGAGAATATTGATGCGACACGTATTTCGTGTTCGCAGAATAGTATCTCCCCAAAAAGCGACTTCCCTTTCATGATTTCCCTCCTTTTAAACTTAGTCACTAAAAAAAAATATACACTTAATTATCACTCTTAGCTTACCCATGAATTATTTATGTTATTATGAAATTTCACAAGACAACCTCTAATTTTAGTGAAAGAATTACTTTAAGCGATTCATAGGAATTTTCAGTATTCAAGGAGGCTTTGCATGACATAGAACTGGGTGTCAAGGTTAACGGTGTACACGTCAATAATATCAGGTATGCGGATGATACAGTCATTCTGGCAGATAGTATGGAAGACTTACAAACACTCCTAAACAGAATTAATGAGGCTGGTGTGAGACTGGGTCTTAACATGAACGTGAGTAAAGCAAAGTTCATGGTGTTTAGTAGGCAAGATCACACGGGAGCACGCCTCACATTGAATGGGGCTGGTATAGAGAGAGTGACAAAGTTTAAATACCTTGGAAGTATCCTAGCGGAAGACCTCGACCCAGAAACCGAAGTCAAATGCAGAATTGAAGCATCGCGAGCTGCTTTTAACAAAATGAGACAGATATTCTGCGATGACAATCTTAACCTGAAACTTCGACAGCGACTGGTCAAATGTTATATATGGTCAGTCCTGCTGTACGGAGTGGAATCGTGGACCCTCAAAGTGAGTAGCATGAACCGGCTGGAGGCGTTCGAAATGTGGATACATCGGAGAATGCTCCGGATACCCTGGACGGATATGGTCAGCAACACAAGAGTTCTTCAAAGAGCTAGAGTGAATAGAGAGTTGCTGACAAATATCAAAATCCGAAAGGTATCGTATTTGGGACATGTGCTCAGAGGAGAAAAATATGAATTGCTCCACCTGATTCTTCTGGGCAAGATAGAGGGTCGTAGAGGTGTTGGAAGGAGACAAATTTCCTGGCTCCGCAATATACGCGACTGGACGGGCATAAGAAGTGTTGGAGAGCTGTTTCGTGCTGCCCTGGACAGGGACGCTTTCTCTCGGGTGAATAGTCAACGTTGGGGGGACCTGACATGACACCAAAAGAAGAAGATAGGAATTTTCACTATTTGGCATTTCATTTTTACGTTTCCAAACCCACATGAAAATGTAGGAATACTAAAATACGTGCTGCTTGTAAATAAGGTTTATTTATGAATGCTAATTTAGGGTGTTTATTAAGATTTTCATTAAATTATTATATATGCATTAGAGATTTCGCTTACCTGGGATGTAAATATAATATGAATTTAATTAATTGGTATTCGAGAGAGATAAACGTGCCACTAAATATGATTTAATACACTAGTAAATAATAAGTACTGAAATAAGAAAATGAGTTTATGGATTTGCGTTTACGTTTTCTAGGTATTGAAATATAAAATTCCAACCTTACAGGTTATATAAACATAAACTAAAAACTTCAATTTATAAGTAATATAATATGGTATGATATTTATTCTAAACTTATCATATAAGAGTAAATTAGTAAAGTTCAGATATGTTTGTGATAGGTAAACAGGCAAACGTGTGACAAACACGTGACCTGACTTACGAAGGTAGCAATAAATAAAAGAGAGCGTAATAAATGAGACGATGAATTGATATGAAAAGGTAATTAACAAGAAGTAATGAAACATAATGACTGTAATTTAAGATAATGAAAAATGTGTTCTGTTTATCCTGAGATACAGAAAACATTTATTTCAATAATTAATTATCGTAATAATTATGGATGATGCTTCTATATATGCTTTCATATATTCTTATAACTGGTTTGCGTCCTTATCTGACATTCAATTTATTCTCGAGTAAATATAAATAGGTATCACATAATTAACAATGTCAGTTGAACGATTATTATATTTTAACAAACATTGTACTATACACACAATATTTTATTTATTTATTTTATAACACCCATAGTTTTAAGATTTTAACCAAGTTTAAGGATTTTAAGTATATTTTATATTTTAAAACATTTTCAAAATTTCTTTAATAAGAAGTTTGAATACATATTTAAAGGATGTATATTTGAAATGCGCTCGTAAGATATAAACGTTTTTAAATAATTTTTATCAGTAATTATTTAATGATATTGCAAAGAGTGTTTTAGCGGGTTAGGTGCAGGTGTTTGGGTGATCACTCATTCAAGGGCATCTTCTCGTGTCGCCACGTGATGTGTGTAAGCAGAGGCAGGTGAGTAGATACAGGGCGGAAATGATACCCACGGTTAATGTGGTATTTATTATTGTAGTGTTGAGTACAATGCGGGCAGACCCACCGCTTAACCAGGACCGTTTTATGAGCAAAAGCTCCTATATCGGTCCTACTGATTCCTGTTGGATGAGCTTTTTTTTCGCCACCTTGTTGGCATTTTTTTCATGCTAAAGGCAGCCGTGCCACCCGGTGTCGTAAAAACAAGAATGGACCGAACGGCCGCCATCCAAAAATTCACCCCTATGATCCCGGTGGTTTACTTCTTTATTCTGCAATTATACAATAAATACAATAGATACACATAAGGATAAAATAACAATTCTTAATGAAGCAAAAGTAATGAAGTATAAATACAAATTACAAAAAAAAATTACAAGAACAACAGTGTTAAACAAAACAAGGCTCACGGTTGAGGAGCATAGAAGACAGAACAGCTAAGGGAACAGAACACTTTCCAAATTGGGGACAACACAGAAAGAAAAACAAATGACTTACGCACACGCACCACGGCCGACACAAACAATCCAGGAGTAACATAGGCACTAATCCTTCACGTTCGACTAGCTGTTGAGCTTTTGACTTGTACTTGATCATAATAAGGTCACTTTCCATGCATTCATCCTGTTTACTAGACTCTGATAGACTTGTTCGCTATTTGCCATTAATACTGCATCATCTGCGTACAGTAAACAGCATACAATCAAATCACGCATTTTCGCTTCTATATTTATGTATTCCAGCTCTTTCACACAATTATCCATATACAAGTTGAACAGCCATGGAGACATTACGCAACCCTAAAGGGTCATCCATAAAGTACGTCACACTAATTTCATGATTTTTTGACCCCTCCCCTGTCCTTGTCACAGTTGGTCACATTTGTGAGACCCCCCCTCCCTAGTGTGACGTCACATATTTAGCAATATTACATTTAGAAATTGACGAATAGACGAAACACTTAGTATTCGATGGATTCACCATGCGGGTGCCGGGTCCATCGCATTGCAGAGAGGGGAGCCGAGAACAGTGCCTGGGACTTACGACCCAGGTGTAGGCTTAAGGGGCCCCCTTATGATGCATCAGCACTCCCTGCCTAACCAAATCCGATAAGACTCCGTTAGTGCTGTTTTCGATACGCATTCTAATATGGAACAAACGGAAGATCTGGATAAGCCAAGATCTTTCAGTAAGACGTATAGGGCTTTTCCTGATAAACTTTTCGCGCCTACCTCTATCGCGCAGTCGAACTATATAACCGTTTTTATTAAATTGTATTAGATTTTGAAATGTAACGTCACAAAACTTAAGACCCCTCCCACCCCTTGTCACACAATGTCACAATTCGTCGACCCCCTCCCCCCCCTTAACGTGTGACGTACTTTATGGATGGCCCCTAACCTGTAGATTGTCGTTTTTATTAATTAATTAATTAAGTAAATTGATTTTATTATTTGTATCTAACCGTTGGAAGATCGAAGAAAATTAACAGATTTAATATTCCTTTTTAAAATATTACACTCAAATTTCGACTGTTGCAAACTCCTGAATAGTATTAATTTTAAAGTACCTAACCGTAGGACCCGCCAGAACATGCTGTTTTATTGTGACAATTTGGACACAAACTATCGTTCAAATTCTAGCATACCTCGGATGCACAAACTGGGCAATGTCGACATTTTAAATCTATCTCTCTCAAAATTTAAAAAATCATTATATGATCATTTATTTTCAAAATATTAAATTTTTATATAATGTCTTAAATTTTTTATATATACCTGGCTATTCAAATTTAATATTGCTATATTATCGGTGAGTAAAAATTTCTGAGATCACTACTTTACACTTTTTTGCATATATACTTTTTTACATTTATACCCTTTATTTTTCTTTTACATTTAATCGTTTGTTGTATTTTAATTATGTATAAACCTGTTGTAAAAGGCTATTAAGCCGTGTAATTAATAAAATAAAATAAATAAAATAAAAATGTATCTACTTATATTATCTGTATATACATACTTATATAAAAATAATTTTTTAATTTAATTATCAGCTATAATTAAAGTTACGAGTAACGTTAGGAGTAAAGTAATTTAACTGGGTCAACGTTAGTGACACATGGGAGAAGGCAGGACGGTATCAAAAAAGCCAACACGGCTTATTAATGTAATAAATAGTCAGTCAGGAGTGATTTATTGTGCTATATGTGCTGAACTAAGATATACCCAAATTAAATATTTTAAATGTTTTGGGGTAACAATTTAGTGGTTTTAATAATATATGTAAATTTAACATTTCATTAAAACAATTTGTTTAGATCATTTAACTCCAGCGCATTTCGGAACACCGTACATTTATTCATCCGGGCAGTATAGCACTTAATCTAAACGTATAATTTTGCCTTTGACTTCATTAATTGAGCCATTGCCCGGAATAACGTTCTATCCAACAATACTCTCATTCCGAGAAAAATTGAAAAAATGAAACCAGTTACAATTTATTACATTTTATATTTTAAATATAACAAACATATAATTATTTACTAATCTCAATATAAAATAGGGAAAAAAGGCAATTAAATTTGAATCTATTGTAAAAAAAATATGGTGAATCAGTGGAAAAACGTTGTATAAGGAATTTTCACAAACAACGTTATTCCGCAAAACGTTTTTTATTTATTCTGCTTTACTTAGTAATGCTTTTTAAAAGCAGCATGCTCATCTAACATGAATTCACAAATGTTGGTGAGGCGGTTAGGTTATGGTTTAAATGGTGCGCTTTGAGCGTCCAACTATACGGAAACTTCCAAGGGGCAAGCAAGATGTCCAATACGTAGCGAAAGGCCCGTAACTGAGAAAACATGCAAGACACTTACCTCCTGGTTCTTCCGATTTATTGAACTGCGACCTGATGAACTGCGATGAGTGGACTGTAGATGCGGGTGGCCGTCTTCACCAATAATGTAAACAAATCCACTGCGAAGAACGGATTTGAAAAGGCGGTTTCAAGATCGAACGACAAATTGAGGTTATTGCGGAACGTGCGTAAAAATGTCACACGGCGGCGATGGCGATCGAGTATGTACTCACAGCGGCGGTCCAATATGTACTACTGCCGGCCCTGCTGGGTCTCGCGTCATTGGCGGAGACAGGTAACGCGGCTTGCCTAATTTCTCAATGAAAGGCGTTCGCTATATATTCCAAATATAGATATGGCCCGACCATGCTCCCCGCCTTGGAAGCTCACAGAGCTTTCAAAATTAATAAAAAATCATCCGAACGCATGATGCAACTTCCTTATCGCAATAACGACTAAATTATGATATAGAAAAAGAGAGACAGCGTAATATCAGTCCCGATATATAATATATGAGTAAATTAAAAATGTGTCAATCTGACATATTCAGCGGTGAATTATGAAACGCAAATAAGAAGAGCACGTAAATGCTGCGATATAAGTAATTAATACATCGAACAATAACAAAGAGGCGTGAATGAAAAAAAAATAAAATAATATATAACTAAGAGCTATTGTACACTAAGAGGCGTGAAAAAAATAAATAAAAATAATATATAACTAAGAGCTATTTATTGGGTCGGGAGAGGATAAAGTTTCACCACTGGTCGCTTGAAAAAACCGGATTCAGTTTTCACTAGAGCAACTCTCACTACACTATCTGAACCTGGATATATTTGAGAGATTACTCCTAAAGGCCAGCTAAGCGGTGGTGCGTTATCCTGACCCACTAGCACGACTTTACCGACGGTGATGGGATTATCTGGAGTACACCATTTTTGTCGGACTTGTAGAGTGTGTAAATACTCTAGATGCCATTTTTTCCAATATGACCTAACTAAGTTATCTAGTAGTTGTTTGCGTGTACAAAGACTCCGCGTATCGTCAGCAATGTCCGATACCGGAAGATACTGGAGTGGTGATGACATTAAAAAATGTGCTGGTGTCAGCGCCTCAGGATACGGATCCTCAGACATAACACAAAGTGGCCGGGAATTGAGCAACGCTTCGATCTGTGTAAGAACTGTGAAGAGTTCCTCGTAAGTCAACAACTGACTTCCGATTACGCGGTATAGATGCGTTTTAAAACATTTTATATTGCTTTCCCAGATCCCTCCAAAGTGCGGGCTATGCGGTGGAATTAATTTCCAACAAATGCGTCGTTTAATAAGCTCATCCTTTATAGCGTTTTGATAGTCCGAGGACAAGATTAATTTATAAAATTCATCTAACTGTGCCTTGGCACCTATGAAGTTCGAGCCGTTGTCGGAATACAGACAAGATACGAGTCCTCGACGTGCTATAAAACGTTTGAATGCAGCTAAGAAGATGTCCGAGGATAAATCTGATGCTAGTTCGATATGAACAGCTTTCGTTGTCAAGCAGACAAAAATACAGATGTAGGCCTTTTGCGACCTTTGTCCACGCTTGCGTTGGAGTGTTATATTTAGCGGACCAGCATAATCTACCCCTGTGTGTGTAAAAGCCTTTGCTTCCTGAAATCGGCAGGCTGGCAAATTAGCCATTTTAGGCGTGGGATGTAGAGGAGAAACGCGAAAGCATTTATTACATTTTCTCACTCTCCATCTAATAACGCTTCTTCCGGAAAGGATCCAAAAGCGTTGACGAAGGATTGATGAAAGTAATCCTGGCCCAGTATGAAGATGCAATTGGTGATGGTGATCTATTATAAGGGCGACTACGTGGTCATGTTTTGGGAGCAGAGCAGGATGTTTTGCCTCGAAAGGAAGACCTGAATTGGATAATCTTCCTTCAATCCGCAAAATACCATCCTCATCTATGAAAGGACTAAGACGTTTTAACCTTGTAGAATAGCCTTTTCCTCCTTTTAGATCCGCCATTTCCTTAGCAAAATGAACATTTTGAACGGCACGAATAGCCGTGTTTTCAGCAGCAAGTAAGTCAGCGACTCCAATTGCTGGGGAACGAGGTAATCTTTTCATAAAACGGAGGCAGTATACGATGATGCGCAGAAGTTTATCCCAACGAGAGATATTTTGAGCTAATTCGTAAAAACTACAAGGTACAATCTTAGCGGTAATCAAAGTTGTGGATTTAAATTCCGGGAGTACCTCATATTTTGTAGGTAAGAATGGTTGGATAGGCCAACTTGAAATGACAGAACGTAGCCATACAGGCCCGTTCCACCACAAGTCATGGGTTACCAATTGAGATGGTCACATGCCCCTAGATAGACAATCACTAGGATTCTCAATGCCTGCGATATGATAGAAATCTTGGGGTTGTACATTTTCCTGGCATTGAGCTACGCGGTTGCTCACAAAGACGGACCATCTATGCGGGGAAGAGTGGATCCATGACAAGGCAATTGTAGCGTCCGAGAATGCATATGTTCCTGCGATGGTGATGCGTGAACTATAAATATCCCGAACAGTCTTTATTAACTTCGACATCAAAAGGGCAGCGCATAACTCCAAACGAGCGAGTGAAATTATCTTTGTTGGTGAAACCTTAGACTTGGAACACAATAACCTGACTGATACGTTCCCGGTTAAATCTGTGGAGTGCAAATAAATGACACAACCATAACATTTCATACTCGCATCGCAGAAGGCGACGATGCAAACTGTACTGTCCTTTAGAACACCAATATGGCGCGGAATTCTCAAAGTCGAGAGCAAGTGAAATTCACTCGTTAGTGCAGTGAAGCGTTGAATGATGCTCTCAGGAGGTACATCATCCCAACCAATATCGCACAACCAGAGCTCCTTAATGAGCAATTTGGCATACAGGATTACTGGGGCCACGATGCCTAGAACATCAAACAAACGAGCCACTAATGAAAGTATGCTTCGCTTTGTACATGTCTCTTGGACCTGCAGAGTTGTTAAGAAGAAATTGTCCTCAGAGGGTTCCCAAGATAAACCGAGAACTTTAGTACTGTTGTTCTCATTTGTGAAATCCACTGAACTTCGATGAGAATGCGGGAGGTCATTGAGTAATGCCAAAGAATTACTCGACCATTTAATTAATTCAAAGGATCCTGATTTGAATAACGAGATTAACTCTCGAGAGGTGAGGATGGCCGATTCGTCGTCAGGCATTGAATGCACCAAGTCATCCATGTAAAGTT
>JADDOH010011410.1:0-52838 GCA_016648135.1 Agrypnia vestita | reverse complement strand
GTATCTCTTTCTTCAATCCCCTTCATTTGCTTCTCATAGTTGCTCGTCCATGCGGAACGCCCTGTCTCGTACGTAGATGAGGTCCCGAACGAAGGTTTCGATTAAGGTACGGCTACCTGAGTCTTTTAGCTGACATTCATGAACATTCATATCCGGAATTCGAGCTCGTCGGGCCAAGGGGAGTGAAAGAACGTAGGGGCTTCTTCCCTCCGGCGGTGTTTGAGGCACGACGCTCTGGTCCGATTCGAAATGCTTCACCTTTGCTTGACTGAACACATTTTAACTGTGTGGAGGCTTTGCGCAATTCTACTTAGACCCACCCAGAGTGTCTCCGCAGTCCCGTTCATCCCCTGGACCGAGAACACGCACCCCGTCATTTGATCCCAGTTACATACAACTACCGGTATCGCGAGTGTATCTCATTCTTCAATCCCCTTCACTATTCCATTTATACAACAATCACGTGACTAACCTCGAGAGTCTAGCACCGGTATTAAGATCTCATTATGCTACGTTGGAAGTTAACATTGCATAACCGGACGGAATGCCTATTTCCCGCGATCATATTCAATTTGTAAAACGCAATAATATGTATTTAGATATGTTAGTAAAACGTTTGAAATGCAGAATGCACGTATGATGACCTCGCTTCTATCCTAAAGATAATTAAGATATAATCCCGACGTTACGTCCCGACATCAGTACTAATTTGTTTCCGCGTCCGTTACCGTCGAACTCTGAACCCACGTAATGAAATGAATAGTGACCATGAGACAATGACAAATTATATAGCACGAACATTCCATTTGATACACATAAGAAAACATCAGGAATAAATAATATCAAAGGTTCTTATCTTAGTTCTGTAGTTGGTCTGCTTCTGAGATGGCATCCTGATCCGAAGTAATATAACTCTCCAAAATTGAGCAATTACCAGCGCCTGTGTAGCCCTTCATTTCCCTTGTATATATATATATTTTAATATCAGCGCCTGTAAAACTGTATTAGATCCTAGAAACAAGAAAACTATTCCCTCTACGCCGAGCACATACAGAACATAAACCCCTTCAATCTAGTTCATCCACGGTTATGCAAAAAGGCGAAAGAATAGTAATAGTAAAAGGTCCTTAACTGACAGAAGTTGAAGTTCTCTGCAAACTGCCCATATCTTCTAGTGGCGCCTGTGTATTCCAATAACAACTTTCCAGTCATGTATTTAACATAACGTCCTCCTTGTTTGTATGTGTGCTGCAGTATCTGTCATCCAGTTAGTGATTCCCAAAATAGTGTTTTCCTTGTATATATATATATATATATTTCAATATCAGCACCTGTAAAACTGTATTAGATCCTAGAAACAAGAAAACTAATCCCTCTACGCCGAGCACATACAGGACATAAACCCCTTAAAACTAGTTCATCTACGCCGTACAATGATATCACATGCAGACATGACCAATATAATTACAAATATGCTTGCGTCCCGCCGACTGGACGCCTGTGTTTTCCAATAACAACTTTCCAGTCATGTATTTAACATAACGTCCTCCTTGTGTGTATGTGTGCTTCAATATCTTCCATCCAGTTAATGGTTCCCAAAATAGTGTTTTCCTTGTATATATATGTCAATATCAGCACCTGTAACCCTGTATTAGATCCTAGAAACAAGAAAACTATTCCCTCTACGCCAAGCACATACAGGACATAAACCCCTTAAAACTAGTTCATCTACGCCGTATAGTGATATCACAAGCAGACATAAACAATACAATTACAAGTATGCTTGCGTTCTCCCCCACCTTGGTGGAAATATTCGCATTCGTATTCACCGAATAGTAGGCGTAACATTCGTATTCGTGAAGGTAGTATTCGTTGCATCAAGGTTATTATATTTACAAGTATGTTCAAGTTCCCCACCTTGGTGGAAATATTCGCATTCGTATTCACCGAATAGTAGGCCTGATATTCGTATTCGTGGAAGTAGTATTCGTTGCATCAAGGTTATTATATTTACAAGTATGTTCGAGTTCCCCCACCTTGGTGGAAATATTCGCATTCGTATTCACCGAATAGTAAGCCTGATATTCGTATTCGTGAAGATAGTATTCGTTGCATCACTCTCAATAATAAAATCATATAGATAAATAATTACGGTAACTCATAAAAATACGATATTACTTATATTAAACGAACAAAACAAAACAATCTGTCATATTAGTAAATAACGTGATCACGGAAGACCGAAGGTTAACTACCCCTGAAGAGACCGCGATCTGCCCACAATAGTGAAAAATGTTCTAGAAAACATTTCAAATATCTAATATTGAATGAATTAAACAATGTCATATGAAAACTATCACGGCTACGGAATATATACAATTCGAAACACGTCTTTATAAGAACTTGATAGGAACAAATCGTGTTTTCAACGGTTGCCTAATGATACGCAATACAAACATGTAACGAGTTCAAATAAACCACACATTCATGTTTTGATAAAATAAATATAAAATCCAGATGCATTTTTAAAATATATTGTTTGTAGGAAATTCCTCGCACGATTTGAATTTATAACACACTGACAATCGTGATATCAAAACCCCATAAATACTCCGATCCCAATTATTTCCAAACAATACAAATCCTATAGAAATCCGTGTATTCAATCGCCAGTATAGATAACAAAGCATTCTTTAGCATAATAATACATCCGCCCTGAAGAACCTCTCGCACATTCCGAACCTCGCGACATTGAATATGCATAATTATACTGAATTTTAAAACCCACAAACAAACACGAAACACCATTCGTCAGTAAAGTATTCCATTTTAAAGCCTTTATATCTTTGGTAATATATGAATATCGAATTTAAATGATTTTTCATATGAACTGCGACAGAATTATATATTTCATAAGCGTTATGCAATAATTCACAGTCGCCACATTACGATTTCTTGTACATTAAATCCGAAGCGCGTATAGTAATAATTATCACTAGGCCCAAAATACGTAACAAAGCAATCCACAACATATATCAATAATTGTTACGATCCAGAAAGTTCTAAATTGAATACACGAAAAAGGCAATAGAAATAAATAATATTGAAAATGCTTAGCTGTTCACTGTTCCAATTCTCTTTGAATTATTATCAACCTCTGGCTTTTTCCTCGATCCAGCCAAATTATCTTCCTTACTGCGGACTCTCCTCGACAAAGCCTCCGCCGACCTTCAAGCTGAAAACTCAAGTGCCCCTTTCCAATTTGTAACGCCTAACAATAGCTCCTATCTCTCGCCATTTTTGATTCCAACTCGCGTGTAAAAGTCCAAGTCTAACTCTAAAGACGCGTTTCATTGGTCAGATTCGGTGCTAACGCCCGCGTCTGTGATTGGACATCTCGTTAAACAAAATAACATAAAGCCTGCTTTACACGCCCGCGTGCAGAGATAATAAAGCTCGTCCGCATCTACCTATCCGGCAAATATTTAATTATAGAGTATTTAACGGTTTGTGAAGCTTCTCTTTATTATAAACTTTAGCAGATAGATATTTTCGTATAATTTTTCAGCAATGTCTATTTGAATAGGCCAATATCGTTACAGTATCTTAGTCTTAAATATGTTGCTGTGTTGTATAGAGAATATTGTACCATTAGAGAGGAATATTTAGCAATACTTATTTATCGTATTTGTTTTTTTGATCTACGTTAAAATAATTGAGTAAAATAATAGTTGAGTGTAAACATAATTTTATAAAATTTTGATCAACTTAATTTAATTTATGACATAAAAATAAAACACAAAACAAAAAATTGATTATTCATAAATAAACTAAGCTTTTTAATTTTTAAAATGTTTATTTCTTATGATATCGTTACATGAGATCCGCGTCACCAATAACTAAAATTTAAATTGCATGATAACTCGTATTTGTGTTGATTTTTTAGCAGAATGTAATAAATAAACTTACCATTATGCCGTTTTCCCACGGAGGGTAGGCAGAGAGGATGGAGCGCTACACACTTTTCTGTTCTGATATACAACTCTCGCCTCATACGCATTCGTACATCTTCGCATGCAAGCTCGAAGATTGTTGAGACTCTTCGTCATGTAGCGTCAAACATGTAATTTTGTACATCATACAAAATTGTATGATGTACAAAGGTCTAAAAATCTTCGATAGCCTGCCAAAGGAAATTCAAAACACGGTGAATAAGGAGGTTTAAAAAGGAGTGCAAAAATTTTATTGTACAGTTTTTTAAATGACTAGATCGAATGCAATATGTTTAAGTGAAATCATGTATTGGCCCACACAACATTATGTGTGGAACTAAATAATTAAGATAAATAGATAAATAATAAATATATCGTTCTTACGATTCTTTCCTCATTCATTCGCTCAACATGCCCAAACCACCTGGGCAACCCTTTTTAATATTATTCGCAATGTTTAGACTAGCTTTACATTCTTTCTTAATGCGTTCATTCTTTTCTCTATCATAAATGTTTTTTCCATACATACGTCTAAATCATATGATTTCTTAAAAATATTGATTATATTATTTGTATAAATCTCTTTATATTATTTGATAAATTACACCTACATGTTTCGGAAATACCTTTCCATCGTCAGGGTGTTATATATTTACGTCAAAATATCAAAATAAATAATGTCTTTTGTTTTTTATTTTTCTAAATTATTTGAAAATTTATTTTTAAATATTATTGCTGAAGTTCTTGATTACTCGCAATTATTTTAATTTTTTTAGAATTGGGCTAGTAGTTAAATTTAATTGATTATTAATAATATTTTGTTTACTGTTACATGCTTTACCTCAATTTCAGACCAAAATTATTTTTGTGTAAAATAGAAAGTCAAAATGTGTAAAAGGTTTTGATAAAAATTTAGGACGTTCTATTTTAAACATAATAATTTAGTAGATTTATATAAATAATCAATATTTAAAAAAAATGTCAATCTACAATGTCGCTGAATCAATTGAAAAAATCACATGATTTCCACTGCATTCAATCTAGTTTTGTTCCTTTTCTGCTAAATTCAGACTTAATTCCATGCATCAGTGTTGGTACCGGAATTCCATTGCGTACCGCTAGTCTGTATCATGCAATATCAAATGCGATTATTCACATTTCTATCACAAAGTGTATCAAATTGACCGTTCTCTGGACTTTCACAACATCATTTTCCTTGATTTCTTGCCAATTTGCATCATTTGATGAACATACGCAACTTGTATTGCGTTGACGCAACTTCTATTCGGACGGTCCGGGAGGTGCGCTGCATTTGTGGGCTCTGTCGAGACGGTATTGTCTTCACGTCCAGCGATTCGTGATGATTCAGATAAGTATCGTGATTTTATTATGGCATACCTTCTTCATACACACTTTCGAGATCTGCACGCGATCACGCCGGCATATCGAGCGGGCCCGTAAATATTTCCCGTGATTATGCTAAAATATGATATCCACTGCGTAAAAATAACTGTATTATTATTTCATATCAAATCAGACAATTATTCAAATTATTCAATGCAGACAAAAAAGTTTTTCTTAAAATAAAATTAGTCAGCCTACAGGAAAGTATTAATGTTCTACTAGCAATTAGTTTGAAGCACAGAGTATACAATTGTATAGAAACGAAATTTAGGCGAGGGGATTGGGTCACAACAAAAGAATGTTTCCCCTCGCATATATTTAAGACACGTTTATACTGCAATTATAATGCATATGCATAAATAGTAATAAAAAAACGTTTTTTTTACAACAGTAAACAAAAGTTTTTTTAAATATTTTTACAACAGACATTGTTTTTTAATTATTTTAAAATTTCATTCGAAACCGAGTCTTTTTGTAATAAAGCGTGACTTCTTAACTAACATATTATACGTTCTAAGAGTATGTTTGCTGTTTCAAAATTTACAAGCTCTAAATAATTTTTTGAATTGGAACCTGCCGTAGAACCAGACTATGTACAAAAAAAATTAAGTTAGTTAATGTCTATATTTTTTCGTTTGTGGGTATACCTATTGCATAACGTTTTTTTTAATAACAGGTGTCGATATTGCATTAAATGCCTTATTTTTTGTGCAAACGTACAACTTTTTGCAAGCATAATTTTAATTTCACGTCGGATTATATTTTTTAGACTCAGAAGAAAAATGACTCGATTTAAAAGTTTGAAATATAAGTTTTTTATTAATGTTGAAGAAAAATAGTGACGTGCAAGTACACGCTAAACCCTCTTAGTATGAAACTATCTTGGTGGTCTCTTGGAATGAAGCTCGAATCCCCGACCACTAGATTACTAGGCGAAAGTCTTAACCACCAGACCAACAATCTGCTCTCAAACTAAGATAAGTAGGTATACCTCTTTCCATTTGAGATAGAAAATCGAATGAGTAGGTGTAAGCCGTTTAGTTGTGTTGATGTCTACGACAACACCGACACAACGAAACAGTTTTTTTTTTCAACTATAAAGAGGGTGTTATTTAAATGTCAAGGGAACAAGAGCAGAACAGTGATATCAGAATAGGCACATCATTATAAAATACGTGGCTACTGTCTATTTATATCTTTTCCTGGATTAACAAACTAAATATTAGAATTAATCATATTTTTTTATAGATAGATTATTATTTAGTAAAGTATTTAATTACATTTACATTATTTTGTCTACTTGTTGTTATTTTTAACAATCTTTCATTATGATTCTCAACAATTTAAATGCCAATTCCGTCAATAACACCTACATTTTTTTACGTTTTTATTAATGCATATTAATTTTTTTATTGTTAAGCAAATAAGAAATTATTTATATTTAATAATTTAGTATTATTTGGAAGTACATTATGGCCTTAAAAAGAAACACAATATTTAGTTGTAAAAAATATTTTTTATAATTTTTAAACATTTTTTTTTTAAACATTTAAACCTGGGCATCATCAGAACCACTGGACAATCCTGTTTGAAAATGAGATATTAATTTAAAATAATTCATTTATGGTACAGTTTTTTATGTCAATGTATTTTTTAATTATCTGCTACGTTGATAAGATTAGCATGAAGTGAGCTGGAAGTCTAAACCAAACTATCACAATAAACTAAAGTCAAACTTAACTTATTTTGAATAGATTTAGAAGTAAAGTGGTCTGGAAGAATTTATCGGTGATTTATAGAATTAGTAAAATATATGTGGGAGTATAAAAGCAAAGGCGACAATATCCAAAAAAAAAAAGTCAATGCAGTCACAGAGGATTACTAATTTAGAATGTACTGAATTATATAATTAATATTAATATTAATAGTATCTATGTGTCCTTTCTAAAATTATGTTTCATATAAATTTATAGGCTATTTATTTATAATTTCCTATAAAATCTCGAATTCAGTACATTCCAAATTAATAATCCTCGATGACTGCATTAATTTCTTTTAAATATCTCTGCCTTTGCTTTTATACCCCACATAAAATATAATCGATCATATAATTAATAATAATGGGAAGTGGTAATCTACTTTATTTAATAGTTACGCATTGAAGATTTCTATTATTATCATGAAAATTTGAACATGTTAAATGATTTCTCAGATTTTCGTGATCGCTTCGTAAAAAAATCTTAAGGTTTTACATCTCTTTCAGTAACGTTAATAAATCTACCGAAGTGTTTACTATCACAATAGAGCACCGGCTATAATAAGCTCTAATGACGTCTCTTTTATTGATTCTTAGACATCGACCCAGAAATCTAAAGTGCCAGAAATACCTTTTTAAAGCCTTTATGTATTAATTGCCCAACTAGTTGCCTTGACTAATTCCTTTCAACGTAATAACCCGCGTTATAACTATGTGAGCCTCTTTCTTCACTTTCTTCTCTTTGACGCATAAAGTGGCGTGCGGGATAGTGAATACATTTGCTCTACTGATTTGAATTACAATTTCTCAGTTTAAAAGCAGTGAGTTTTTAAACATTTGCTCACACAAATTTATAAAATGTCTTAAATTTATGGTCTTATTTATGTTTTTACAAAATTTTTTGTATGTTTGAATTCATATTACAATATTATGGGAATATTTAACAGATTAAAGTCATAATTTTATTCAAGACAATACCTAAAGAATATACATTTTTTAGGTAATTCAAATGTATAAAAATATTCTATCAATACAATTAAATTATCAGCAGGACTTTAACCTCGATCTTTCAATGTAAGTAAACATCTTTACCAATTGATCTACAATAACTATAATGAAAGTTGTCAAATTTTATCTACATACGTTTTCAAGAATCTAAAACATTTCTTTTTACAGATTTTTTGTTGTGTTTCTGACTGATTTTATTTCAATTACGATTGGAGAAATTGTAATAAAAATATGATTTCATTAAAATTGAATAAATATTTCATATTCATTCTCTGTTCACTTAATAAAAATATGTAACAAATTATGTTGTCCCGTAACTCCGTGACTTCTTGGAATTCATGCCTAAAAAACGAAATTACACGACTGGAGAAAGACTCGAACCTTGGACGCGCTGACGGCAACGTGGCAACTAAGCGACATAACCATCACCGCTTCTCACTGGTGCGTCTAAAATATACTATATATAAATAATACACACTGTAAGAGCAGGGATTATTTAAGATGCGAACCAATTTAATTTACCCCTCCTCCTTGATTTCTAACGGGTGTATGTATGACTATTGA
Source organism: Agrypnia vestita (assembly GCA_016648135.1). Lineage (NCBI taxonomy): Eukaryota > Metazoa > Arthropoda > Insecta > Trichoptera > Phryganeidae > Agrypnia > Agrypnia vestita. The sequence goes on along the minus strand of JADDOH010011410.1, from coordinate 44,114 downwards.
TTTTATAAATGTGAAAATATTCAGATAATTAAATTTTATCGATAAACTTATCAAATTTTCTTCTCAATTTCCATTTCGCTAATTTTTCGGCAAAATAAACAAAAATTACAAGACCCAATTGAAAAACAGTGCCCGGCCAATCAGTGTCTTTGGCCTTCAACTTTCTTTGCCATTGACCCAGTTGAGTTTTGCCTGTGGACCGGATACTGTACATTCGGACACTGTCTCCGCGGTGCTCCCGACACTCGATTCTGTCAAGATATTTGGAACATCGTAAAATATCAATTTCAATACATTCCTCACGTAAAACACTGCCAATTATAAATCCGTCCCTTTTTACAATGGGACGAGTAATATTGTGAGTGACCATTTCTTATAACTCATCTGGGTTTAACCGAGTCGTCACGATTTCTAAGGAAAATGCCGGATTTACATGCCTTAACATTATTGTTCACTGTTTTGAAATGGATTAAAATATTTCAACTTTCGTTTGTATGCAAGAAAATACATAAATTAACCCGTATGACAGCTGTGAGACAGACATCAGAACCTATAATAATTCAGCTTTACCCTCATTTGAGTGAGTAGGTACATAGATGTGCGACTGAACCTACTACCGCGTGCGTGTGAGTGACAGTTATGAATTAGTATATATTTATGCGTACGTGCGTATGTGATCTCACTAATATTAGTGAGTATAGATAAATAATCTACGTATTATTTTAATAATTTATTAATGTTATTATTTAAAAAAAATTAGCGGTGATCAATGAATAGAAATCTTAATTTTTTAACAGTTTTGAATTTTCATTACTATTTCTGAATAGTAAAAATTTGCACATATTTCAAAAATCCATAAAAATGAAATGAAATAAATCTATTCATTTTTTAAATAGTAGGTGTGCATCAGCTTTGATTTAGCATTTTACATAAGATATATAAAATATTTTGAAGACCTTCGTATGAAGTTGACTGACTTGAGTAAATAATAATGTTCGGGAAGATTAATTAATAAAAATATATAAATGCACTGTACAATAACATTCTTGATACAAAATAATACAAAAATTGCAATGGCACCAACATGAATAATATCTAATACCCTTAAAATGAAAATGAATTTAAGTTAACGACGTCCAATTTTTTTGTGCAACGGCTCTATAAGATGCACTAAAATGAATCAGAAAAAAAATAGATAAATCAATTGCACTTTTCCGTTTTCCTCATTCTTATCTTCATGTAAAAAAAAATTATTTGCTTTTATAAATAATTAAAATATTGTAAAATATTTTTATATGTGTTCTGAGAACACGATTACTGTATTGGATAGATGATTATTAAAAAAGATAAATTATGGAAGTCTAACAGAAATTTGATAATGTGTGGATGTTCTTACGGTGGAATTGGTGAATGTGTTAAGTGATCACTTAAGCCAGCTTATACAAGTCATGGCCTTATACATCATCTTATACATCACCCTATGGCCACTCCATAAAGACTTCCACATAAGTTTATCATATAAATAGCTTCATCTCTGTTAGACTTCTATAATTTATCTTCCTAATAAAGTTTTACATAATAATAAGTCACCTTTTCGCAGTCTGATGTGATATATATTAAGTGTGAAAAAAAAAAATGATACATTATATAAACTGATAAAATTAATAAATATGGAAATGTTGTAGTGAAAACTATTACTTAGCTTTACAAAGTGGACCCCGATAGTAATATAATTACCTCTCTGTATTGAATCACTGCCGTTGAACTTATCAATTTGCTTGGAGTAAGAGCCTCCAAGCCTAAGCAATCTAAGTATTAGTGAATATAGACCATAATTAGACATTTATCTGAATTGGCTTTAAGTCGAGTTGAGCGTAATGATGTTGCTGCATATATTAAGTCGCGAAGTCGTTTACAATATCATATTCCTAGGATATTTAATTACAAACAGGGAAGACTGTGAGGCAGAAGTCAAGAAGAGAAACGCCATGACGCAATCTGCTACGGAAAACTTCAAAAGAACAAGACAAAACCGACGAGCAACCAGGAGGAAAAAATGAGAATGCTTAGAATGATTGTATTTCCAATTTTTTCTATGGGTCTGAAACATGGCTGAGAGAACGTGAGCCCATGAGGTTTAATGACCAGAAAATCTGGTGCTAATAGTCCGCAATATGATGCCCCGATCATAGAAATTAAACATCGAGTTTCGTAAGTCTTATGTCTCCAAATTCTCAGATATTTTGGACAAGGATTGTAGAGACCAGATGTCGTGGAAGGTCACCCCACATAATAAACCAACGTGTATTAGACTTCGATGTAGAATCCACTCTTAGAATGCATAAGAAATAATTCGGACGTGTAGATTAGACAGGCCATATATCATTCATGCCGTCATTGAAATTACCCGTTTATGATCATAATTACACTCAAGCATAGACATAAGACGAAGATAATGGGTAGTCAATGGTTTGGATGAAAATTGTATTATTTTATAATATATACAATTTCCAGTACCCGTTTGTATTAGTTTATAATACATACAATTAAATTGTGTAATACAATTTTTTTACATCAGTAATATTTCTGACCTAACTATTCGGGTACATTTGAAAAAAATGAATATAAAAATATCGATAATACATTTAAAAAAATATTGCGTTGTATTGCTACATTTGTTTCACGAGGACAGCTGTAAAATGTCAATTCGATTGACCAAATAGTTTATAAATTTGTTTAAATGAAGTCATCTTTATGTGGTTTTAAAATAGATAAAATTAAACATCGTGCTCGGATATTTTTTGTTTTTAATAATTTGACGTCAACGGAAATTTTGAATCCCAAAAGATTCTCTATTTCTATTCGCATGATGTTAAATTTGATTCGTTTTTAAACCATTCTAAAGTTGACGGCTTTATAAAAAAAACTACTCCTTTAACTTTCCCTTTCCTCAGCCGCTATCCTCCAATTCGCCACCTGTATCCCTTCTCACTTCATCCTCCCATCTCAACCTAGGAATTCCCTTATACTTCTAGATCTGTCTTATGAATAGATGCTGCTAAATTTTAATTTATGAACTAGGGTCAATTGTACAAATATTGGTTGTATATCTTAAAAACGTGACATTGTATATTTCTAGATCTGTCTTATGAACAGATGTTGCTAAATTTTAATTTATGAACTAGGGTCAATTGTACAAATATTGGTTGTATATCTTAAAAACGTGACATTGTATATTTCTAGATCTGTCTTATGAACAGATGCTGCTAAATTTTAATTTATGAACTAGGGTCAATTGTACAAATATTAGTTGTATATCTTAAAAACGTGACATTGTACATTTCTAGATCTGTCTTATGAACAGATGCTACAGACCCTAGTTCATAAATACTTAAGCCAATTGAGGTTATATTAAACAATAATTATTGTTCTAAAAACACAACAGTACATCTATAATAAAGTATACATACTATTAAATTAATGACAGTTTGATTGTGGTAATTACAGAATGATTGTATCAATTTAGGCCGTTTCTTTTGAACTCTCATTTGTTTACAATGACTAAGTACATAGTTCTTTTCTTGTAATTATACCAGACTTTCTGAACGGTTTGTTTCGACTAATTAAAATTAATTATTATTCATCTAAAATTGTGATACCCACTCTCTATTATACACGGATTACATACGCACTAGAATTTACACAATAGCTGAGAAATTTATCGGAATCTGGGAGACTTACTATTATAAAAAAAAAATACAAATAAAGTAATCAAATACGGTATATTTTAATGAAATCTTATATTTTTTATCTTATGTGATTATTATTGGGCAACCCGTTGTTAGAAATAGCAAACAAATCTGTTGTTATAAAAATTAAATATAGACGAAATTTAAACCTACATTATTATTTTTTCTGTTATAACTCTTTATTGAGTATAATACTCTAATCACATAACAAAACTATGTATATTATGTTTTTCAGCTTAACATTTTGTGTTTGCAAAAATCCATACGGGTGACGCTCGAGTGAGATTTTTTTAACACATTATAAATGTTTGTGATCTATAGTACCTTCTGTATATCTGACTTTTCAGAGTGAATAGTTGAAGTTCGAGTCAAATTGAATGCCGTGTTCACTGATCGTTATCACCAATGTCAAGCGGTAATCTTCAGATCAATGACCCAACACGGTGCTGAGATTTATTTTAATTTAATATCTGAGATATCTCATCTTGTTACATGGGCTATTAGGGTGAGCGGTTGGTTTTATACAGGAAAAGAAGAAGAAAGGTTTAGATATTTGTTAGCATCATAAATTATTTCGACCTTGTAATATAATTTTAGCATTCTGAATACAAAGTAATTAAAAATAATACATTAATAATGGACTTTAACGATTGTTTTATGTTACTTATAAATAATAATTCACAAAAAATATAAAAATTAATAACATCGAATACTTTTTCGTTTTGTTAAAAAAAGATGTTTTAGGCCCGAATTCAGGTTCAATACTTAGATGGTTTAAAGGTTAAGGTACGCCTTAAAAGTGTTACTTTGTACTGAAAATTACGCTTTTAAGGCGTTCCTCATCTAAGTATTGATTCGGGCCTTAGAGTATTCGCAACCTGTAATGTGTAATGTTCTCCTTACTTTCTAACATCAAAGTGAGCGTTTAAAATACTGTATGTATTTTGTGCCGTTATTTCAGATGTGCTAATGTAGAAAGTCGTCGTGGCAAAGATCAGCATTGATTGACTCACTGTCAAATTAAAAAAATGATAGATTCAACACTATTGTAAATGTGAGAATATTCGGTGTCATTCGGTGTGCAGTATTCGTGTCAAAAATAGAATAAATTTGACGCAACTCAGTGTGTTTTTACAGTTGAATTATAATTATTTATATCTATATAAATAAAAATGTAAGAGTTCGTTTGTACAAAATCGCTAATCTCTGAAAGTTTTTCACCGATTGTTTTGAAATTTTGGCACAACGTTGCAATTAACCCTTTGCATTCGAAAGTTTTTTGGTATGTTATTACTCGTTTCTCTATAAAATTCCTTAACTTATTGCTGTTTAATTATACTAATTTGATTCTGGTTAAATTATATTGAAAACTGAAAAACACAATATATTAAAAATATTAATAAATAAATCTTTATTTTCTTGCCGTCGTAGGGGCGGCACTCGAGTGCTAGGGGTTAATACGAAGATGTTTATGTATACTTACTTTTTTTATATACCTATTATTTATTTATATAAACAAAAATGTTAATGTTTGATTGCCGAAAATATTAAATCTCCTAAAGTTCTACACTACTACATTGAAAATTTGACACAACATTTCATTCGAATTCGCACTGATTATTTGAAAAAAAGGACCTACCTACGTTTTCAATATTGATAAATATTTAGATATACCTAACGTTTTCCGAATTCAAATTTTTTGATTACATTCGGTGAACTTCTTCCTCACCATGATAAATTTTCTGTACAAATCTACACCGTTTGACCGATTTAACCCAAATTTTGCATACTTATTCTTTAGGACCCGACCGGTAACTTAGTAGACCTTTCTATATTTTCCATGCAAATCTGTATCATTCGACCGATTTGACTCCAATTTTGCATACTTATTCTTTAGGACCCGGCGGGTAACATAGGCAACATTTCCCTCTCCCCTTTACCCACCCCCTGATATATTTTCTGTACATATCTACACCGTTTGACCGATTGGACCCAAATTATGCATACTTATTCTTTAAGACCCGGCAGGTAACATAGGCGATATTTCTCCCTCCCACTTCATTCCTCCCCCTTCCAGTGATATATTTTCCCAATACATCTGTACCGTTCGGCCGATTTCAAAATTCAAATTTTGCATACCTATTCTTTAGGACCCTGAGGGTAATAAAACCTCCCCTTTTTCCTCACCTCCTCACCCTGATATTTTTCCTGTACACTGTTTGACCGATCTGATCTTATTTTTTAGAACCCGGCGGATAACATAAGCGACATTTTCCCTTTGCTTTCACCCCACTGAAATGATATCTATACAAATTAAAATTTTCTATACAAAACCCTTTGACCGATCTGACCATAATATTCTTTAGGATACAGCGGGTAGCAAAGGCGACATTTCCCCCCCCTTTGCCCCACTCCCTCCTCGCGATATATTTTCCATATTTTCTTTACCGTTTGACCTAAATTTTGCATACTTATTCTTTAGGACCTGGCGGGTAACATAAGCTACATTTCTTTCCTGTACATCCCATCCATCCCAGCATTGCTTAAATGGAAAAATTGTTCTTATTAAAGGCATTGTAATACAACGGAATCTTTGTTTTCCTTCCACAAACTTATTTTTAACTTAATCCTTAACCCATGCAACGCCGGGTAATAACAGCTAGAAATTAATAAAAATATACTTATTTAATTTAATTCTAATATCCTGGTGGTATACCATAATGTCTCATCACAGTGGCTCTAAAGAGAGGATTATGAAAGGAGACGGCGATTGTCTCCAACTTTACATAATCGCCTTAAGTCATTAGAAGCTTTTCTTTATCTGAAATAAGTAGACTTATTCAGAAGCATATTCTTGTAAAAAATATTTAGATAGCTATTCGTGTGTGAGTTAATTATCATATTTAAAAAATATTAATTTTATTATTATGTATCTATTGTTCATGGACAATAAGCGTGATGACAGCTGTTCATGGACAATAAGAATAAGTGATATTAGAGAAGAAAATATTTTAAAAGATTCTAAAAAATGATCCAGTTTTAACATACACATTGAAATTAATATGATTTTCAATAAAAAAATATAATTCTACATTCGGCCATTTTAACTGATACACCGACCAGGGCGAATGACGTCACGCCTAAATAACCATCAAGTGTCTCTTGAAATGTTGTCATAGATAAATGCAATGTTTACTTAGGCTTGACGTCACGTAGACGCCATGACACCTGCAGGCTTTTTCGCTTTTTATATATTCTCCCGCTAGATAGTTTTAATTGATTATTTTGGGAATTTTGTATTATTTGCGCATTAAGTAGGTATTAGGGGCAATGCGAGTACATTGAAGCATGATTTTTACGTAGACATAAATTTTGGAAAAAAATCGAAATTAGATAAGTGTCTCGTAATATTGTTATCATAACTATTGTAATATTATTAGTGTGTAAATATATAATATCATGTCTCTGTATAAATATTACTTTTTTCCCAAAATATGTGTTCACCTAAAAGTCTCGCTTAAATGTACCTACTGCACCCTCTTGGTATCGTGTGTATTATCGTGTGTAATTTAGATATCTTTTACAAATAATAGTTTTATTTAATTATTATATATGGAAAACTTATTTAAAAGGAGTGCACGCCCCTGATATTTAAGAAAAAATATATTAGATTACGCATTATGAGCTGTGTATATCATACAATATACTGCAGTTAATAAGTTCACTTATTGAGAAATCGAATTGGATTTATTCAATATGCAATTACCAATTACGATTAGTCTACCTTTAACATGTTTTCAACAGTATTCAAGTATTCGGTCTTTGATTATGTCATTGATTAAAACTGAATTTTCCAGATATTCCATGACTCAAAAACCGCCTTGTAATCGATTTAACTAGGTTGAAAAAGATAGTTAAATAAGTTGGTTGATGGTTTAATACTACTCTTAGATATATTAACTAATATTATTAGATTAGTTTATCTAAATTTTTTGTATTTTTTATAATTTTATATAAAAATAAATTTATAATTTTATTTTAAAAATAAAAAAGATTAATGAGAGATTGTATTTACTGATATCAAAAATGTTGACACATGTGACTGCTGGAGGCAAATGAAATTTATTAGTGATTTATTAATAAATTATTTATTAATTATAAAACATATAAACTCACTAAACACGAATTTAACTTAACGCTATTCTTTAAATCACACTATTTCGTAATATATAACTATTATATTAACATTTTATTTAACATTCACTAGAACGTTCCATCCAATTCTCGCACGTATAAGTTGCATTTATTTATTTCGTCACTTAGGTAAGAACTCGCCGGATTATTTTGTATATCGGCCACTTCGCAATTTTAAGATTTCAAGAATCATTTCGCAGTGTACGATCTCTCAAGACAAGAACTAAATTATGGCCGCGACATTGGCTTTCCGAACACCCCAGACGTTTCTAGTTTATTCTCGTCGTTTCCTGACTATTATAGATATTTTTCGAATCTTGTAGCTAATTCCAGAATGTGGTAGTATGTTAAAAAAAAGGAAAAGCATAACAATTTTAACATTTCCGTTCTGTCTTTAAAATCAGCTACAAATATGTTTATCGTAATTTCGTTAGTTGGATAGTGGCGGTTTTGCTTCTAAACTCCTGAAGAATCCGGCTTAAGAAGTTGCGACATCGAATGATATACAAGGTGTTACAGAGCTAGTCCATAATGACTGGATAATGTTCTGGACTGAGTTTTCCGGGATCGTGTTTCTACGACCTTTATGGCAGGGTCCGTCATCGGAACTGATGTGTTGTGATGATTGTGCCGTTGTATTGTGTCTACAACACGTTAGTCCTGATGAAAGACCCTACAATTGGATCCGAAACATCGGCCAGAAAGGTCGTAGAAATACGGCATAATATCCCAGAAAACTCAAACTTGAAGATTCTGAAAGGCGGTAAAAATCTAAGAAAATTTTTCGCCCACAAAACAGGTTGATTCCTGTTTACATTATGAGTCGAAAATGTTCGAGATTCGACATCAAAGTTTACATTTTTTTTTTCAATATTTCGGACTTAATTTTTTTTTGTAAAATGTTGATCTTTTATTACAGTAACTTATATCGAATATGAAAAATTTAATACAAGCCAAATAAACTGATCAAAACCTTCCGAAAAAAATCAAATTTAAATTAGTGTATAAATAAGTCATTTAGTATTATGTCATTATATTTATTATATTAGATTTATCATCATCAGTATTGTGGGCTGGCTCTGTTACATCCTGTATAATATAGCCGACCTCGGTTTCCCCATATAAGGTCTAACGCAACTCTTACGTTCTCTGGTTATCGGCAAAACCGCGTTTAGTAATGACCGCGAAAAGTATTGTTTAATTTCTAAGTGCCATTAAAATAGCATTATAATGGGTAGTCGAAATTCATTCACGAAATGATAATGATTCGTGAGGTATCGTCATAATTACTGTTACTATAATTGATACAATCACCGCGTGCTATCACACAAATGAACTAAGGTAATATATTATTTACTTGCCAAACACCCGTGAAAAATCACGACACATCGTCGCTGTATATTAGGTCCTTACATATGAAATTGAGGTTTTGCCGTACTGGCAAATTTGATCTCAAATATCTTCTCTTTGGCTAGGAATTCCAAATCCAAATTTATACAGCTATTTACTCATGTATTTGTGTTTTGAAAATTATAATTCATTTGTTTTTTCCTCAATTGTTTTTTTCTTTGCGTCACTCAGTTTACAAAATGAAAAACTTGAAATATCGCGTTATTTACGAGTACGAGTTCCACCGTGGCACCAGTGCTGCAGAAACGGCTCGAAGGATTAATGATGTGTATGGCGACGGTGCCGCAAAAGAAAACACAGTGCGTTTTTGGTTCCAACGTTTTCGTTCTGAAAATTTCGACCTGCAGAACAAGCCCCGTGGACGGCCGGAGACCAAAGTTGATAATGAATAATTGAAGGCTATTGTGGAAGTGGATCCATCGCAAACCACATCCGAGTTAGCTGCAGGCTGCGGTGTTAGTGATAAAACTGTTTTAATCCACTTGAAGCAAATTGGTAAGGTGAAAAAGCTTGAAAGGTGGGTAGCTCACGAATTGAGTGAAGCAAATCAACAAACGCGCGTTGACTGCTGCGTTGCATTACTCAACCGGCACATAATGAAGGGATTTTAAATCGAATCATTACCTGTGATGAAAAGTGGATCCTGTACGATAATCGGAAGCGCTCATCGCAATGGCTGAACCCTGCCGAACCAGCCAAACCATGCCCCAAGCGAAAATTGACTCCAAAAAAGTTACTTGTGAGCGTTTGGTGGACTAGTGCTGGTGTCGTTCACTATAGCTTTCTTAAATCTGACCAGACGATTACGGCAGATGTCTATTGTCAGCAACTGCAAACCATGATGGAAAAGCTAGCTGCTAAACAACCGAGGCTGGTTAATCGCTCTAGGCCACTGCTGCTTCATGATAACGCTAGACCACACACTGCACAACAGACGGCTACCAAATTAGAGGAGCTTCAATTGGAATGTCTAAGACATCCACCGTACTCTCCGGACCTTGCCCCAACAGATTACCATTTTTTTCGAAATTTGGATAACTTCTTGCAAAGGAAAAAATTCAACTCCGATGGGGCAGTCCAAACCGCCTTCAAAGATTTTATTGATTCCCGTCCGAATGGTTTTTTTAGTAAAGGGATCGATGAAATACCTATGAGATGGCAAAAGTGCATAGATAGCAATGGTACATACTTTGGTTAAATAAATATATTATAATAAAAAAAATCGGCTTTATGTTCCTCCCATACTAAACGTCAATTTCATATGTAAGGACCTAATATATAATAAAGCCAATGTGCCGTTTAGTACTAATTCTGAGATGAACGAATCAATTTGCCAATTTTTCATATAAATAATGAAGATATACTAAAAACAAAACATTGCCGTTCATCTGGAAAGTCTTCCTAGTAATTATTTAAAATATTTTTTATAAATCTAGTCTGTGCAATTATTTTTTAAAACAGTTTCATTTTTTTATCTCAGTTTATCTCAGAATGTACTAAAACGGCACATTGGCTTTATTATATATACAGCGACGACATAATAAAAGTTTTTTTTTAACGTTGTATCCTGACGAAGGGGCCATGGGCTCTAAAACATGTTGATATTTTTCAAAACGTAAGTGGTGAAACAACATTAATTTTTATTAACTATATTATTTATTTATTTATAATAAAAAAGCTTGTCAAACGTCGAACGTAGGAGGCATAAATTAATTTCTCGCGTCTTAGCCAAGCCGCGTGTAGTATATATCTTATTCTTTACATATATAATTCTTCTGTACGTGCGTATGTAACTGAACTTCTAAACGGCTGGGCTGATTTTTATGAAATTTGTGTGCGTTCGAGTGGGTCCCTGGATGGTTAGATTCACAACTGGACCCGGTAGGTGGCGCTGCAGTCGGGTTCTAGGACTTATGCCACCCAAACCAAAAGCCAACATTCGGGCAGGACAACGTCTGTCGGGTCCGCTAGTAGGTATATATAGTATATATTTGACGGACCACAGAGAAGCGATGTCAATGGGCGTTTCTTCATTGGCCGACACGGCCCGGCACCGGCACCGGCAATGTAAATCTCTCTAAACTGAATGAGAAAATATCCAGTTTAGAGAGATTTACATTGCCGGTGCCGGGCCGTGTCGGCCAATGAAGAAACGCCCTATGTCGTCTAGTTGCCGTGCTGCCGTCCGCGCAGTTGAGGTTCAGGTCTCTCTCCAGTCGTGTAATTTCGTTTTTTAGCCAAGTTACGGACTTACGAGACAGACTGACAATGAAATTATTATATTTATATTTATTTCATCACCATCTCATCCCGTTGTCCTAGTAGGGTCGGGGTCCCAAAGACACGACAAGGTGCTTCCATATTCTTCTGTCAAGACTTTTTTTATTGTTTCTCCCAGCTTAATCTGGGTCCCACCGGTCGCCTTTATTCCAAGATTGCTAAGTGGATATTTCTCGGTACTCTTTCCTCTGGCATTCTTAGCACATGTCCAAGCCACCTGATTTTTGATTTCTCTATATGTAGGAGTAGAGGTTTTATGCCGAGTGTGTGCCTTATGTAGGCACTTCTCACACTGTCAACCGGTGTGACTCCCGCTATCCCCCTTAGAGAACTCATCTCGGCTGCCTGGATTTTCGCTCTCACTCTCTCCATTAGGATCCAAATTTGATGGTAATCGATACAAAGATATGTGTGGTAATAGAAATAATACCAGGAATGTATCTTTGTATCGGTTTTTTCTCAAAATATATCTTTACATAAAACTCAATTTTTAATTATACTCACTATGTGCCCCTGCTATTTTTGATTTGACCCAAATGAAAGTCTTAAAACAGTGAAATAATTCAAATTAGCACTATTATTTAAAAAGAAATAGTTTTATGTTGAGGCTGTACACCAGTACCTTATATTATATATTAAGTATTCACCTACGTTAATTTTTTTCCAAAACCTTGGGCGAATCTTCGACCTGAGATTAATCGTATTTTATATTACATTGTTTCAGAAAATTTATTTAAAATCGATTTTTAAAACAAAAAAATAAATTATATCTTAAAAATATGGCTAAAATATATTTTAGCTTAACAGCGAGACATACGTCACTTTGTTTACCCGCACGGCCTCAATTTGTAGTACCTACCTACCTAGAGAAAACAAAAACTTGTTTATTTTGTAGCCTGTCTTATTTCAAGTGAGATAGTCTAGATTATTAAAAATAAGCTGTCATTAATACGTAATTTGTCTAGCTCTGGCGACTGAGCGCAGTGAAGGTGGAACGGAACATTTATTTACAGCCTACTAAAGTGGGCCTAAAGTGGGTACTATTTATTGCAAATTTTTAATCCCTTTCTTTCAACTCGTGGTGTCTGATTACTTGCTTGTCTGACGAAAAAACTTTGGATCGAGTTTTAACCCTTTGCCCTTGATCCAATCGAGCTGAAACTTTGCGAGCAGACTCGTGACGACGATCAAGAAGATTTGTCAAATTTTCGTTAAAAAAATTAATAATTATAGTATAATTTTGGATTTTTCAAATTTATCATGGTTTTTTCATACAACTCAGTAAGTTGTATGAAAATACTCCGACGCATCTAGAAAATGAGAAAGGGAGTATTGTAAAAAATTGGTTTTTATGAGTTAGTTTTATTCTATAGTTATATTTCATATTATCATCACTAAATAAAATAATCTTTTGGGTCAAAAAAACGTTTTCAATATTAATTTAAATGAATAAAATATGCTTCTCACATGATATGTGGGAATGCTAACCACTGCGCTATCGACGGATATGAATGACACTTGTAAATAGACGTTTACAAATATCTACCACAAAAAATTCAGCATTTTATTTGACATATTTATATGACAATTTGACAACACAATCAATCAGGAATTTGGAAACGTTGGAAAGCGCTATACTGATCGATATTCGGCGTGTCCAAAATAAATATGAGGTCTTTTTGATATCGAGTATCAAATCGGTACAGGTGAAAATAAAACACATGGCAATTTAAAAACAAATTAACAAGCGCTCCGCCCATGACGACATTTTGACCAGTAAAAACACCGACATTGTATGTATTATTATGGTAATATTCACACAAACCCAACTGAATCATTACATGTAACATAATCTTAAAACGAGAGTACATTAATGTTTCTTAATACACAGTTTAACACAGTTTTGTGACTGTTGTACCTTCTGAATTAATAATATGTTCTATATTAAAATGACGTTAATTAAAATCTATTATTTATTTGATTTATGTTTTGTATGATTGTTGCAGCTTAATGTAATAACATTAATCATCTTTTTTACGATATGATCTCGCTAATGATGTTTTTTAAAGGTATATATACTTATAAATGAAATAAAACACATGGAAATGGCCATGGTATATGGCTATATTGGAATAATAATTTCATGCCATTAGGATGTGATTTTTTAGAATTGGCAATACTTTTTCTAGCGACATCTAATTTCACAGCTGATGCAGACATCATTTGTGACATCATTTCACTCTGAACAGTCTTTCGCCAGAACAACGTTGCAAATTTATTTCGAAAATCGTGGTAAGGTATTCGTAATTAAACACGAATGGCATAAAATTATCTTTTCAGTAAATCCAATACCATGGCCATTACCAAGATTTGTATGTTTTTTAAAATTCTATACTTCTAAAAAACACCAGTACAAAAAATGGTTAGTTTTGCATAGTTGCACGCCATTAGAAACTCGAATATAATTTTCTCAAAAATGAAGGTCGACTCATCACGGCTGCCCCTTAGTATTTATCCGGCACTTGGCTCCGATCGGAAATGACTAGAGCCAATAATACGTTATTTTACCCTGGATGATGGTCAATTAATTATCCGAGTGCATGTTTGCTGATGTATTCAGACAACAATAACTGTATAAATGTAGAACGCCATATATCAACACACGATATGTCGGGATATCGCCTACCGATCGATTATGTATAACTTCATCAATGTCATCACGAATCAAGTGAAATCTGAATCATGAAATGGTTTTTAATAACGAATCCTTCGTTGATTTAGCTAATTATTCTTTAAAATAATTGCCTAAAGCATCCGAATAAAGACTAATTATTATTTTTTAAACTGACAATAAACACGATCGTGTTGAAATCGAGCGCCGATTTCCTGCTGCTTACATAAAAGATTTATCATTTTGAATGTTTTAAGAATTAAAAAATGTTGTTTTTTGTAAACCACGAAAACAGTGTAGTAATTTTTTTGGAATATGCCTATAATACATGATTCATTCGTTGTAAATCCCTGATGGTCGAAATGCGCCCGGATAACTTCACATTGCAGTGGGATTAGAAATCAGGACTGTCAAAACAAAATACCAAAAACAAGAAATAATGATACCCAAAGATAAATAAATGGTGGAATAAAATTTACTTAAAAATTATTTCGCTTTCTGTTGTCGAGTTTGTTGTCACATAATTAATTAAGAATTGAACTGCATACAATATTGATAAAAAAACATCGCTCTACATGGGTGTCCCTCACTCGACAGCAAGAAAATAGATTGTAAATCTTACAAAATATTGTTTTTTGACTAATCTGAAAATAAATGTGACAAGAAATAATGATATCCAACAATAAATAAATAATGGAACACAATTTGCTTAAAAATTATTTCACCTTACGGAAATTACTGTTGTCGAGTTTGTTGTCACATAATTAATTTTAGGGATTAAACTGCATACAATATTGATACAACACATCGCTCTACATGGGTGTCATGCTTGATCTCTCACTCAAGAACAAGAAATAGGTTACAATTCTTTAAAATAATATTTTTTCGCACGACTTACGGCCCTTTTTAGGATTTAGTTAGTTAATCAAACATTCAAAAATGTCCTAAGAATATAGATCTTTACGTCCTTATCAGGTCAACATTTCTATCGTAATGGCGCCAATATTAGTTCCACACCTTTTAAATCAAGAACGTCATAATTTGACGAAACATTCTGTCATATATAAAGCAATCAAAAAATGATTGTTAAGATACCGTAAATACGGTACGGTTGGTGAAATTTGAAAACATGTGTATGACGGCGTAAATTACTAACGAGATGTCTGTTGAGTAGCGTGGTCTACTTTTGTAAATATTATAGATGTTTACAAAGACGTCATTTACAAATAAATTTGATTTAGCAGGTTTCATTATAAGTGAATAGAAAGCAAATACACAGGGTGTCTCATAGCTAGTAGCAAAAATTATACAGGTGGATCCTGCCTTGATAGTGAGTCGAAAATGTTCAATCAACCATGACCTAATATCAATAGTTAGGGAGATATGCAACATGAAACTTTGCATTTTTTCCAATATTTCTGTCTTATTCTTTGCAAAAAGTTTAGGTATCATTACAGTAATTTATATCGATTTTGAAAAAAACATTCGCTTTAATACAAGTCGAATAACACGATAAAAACCTTGCGAAAATTGAAAACAGATTTTTTTTTTCAAAGATTGAAGCGAATGGATTTTTCAAAATTGATATAAGTTACTGTAACATCGTTTTGCCAAAAATAAGTCAGGAATATTCAAATAAAAATTATGGTTGGAGAAAAATAACATATAGGGGGGTGTTTTGTCGATGAAATTGATCATACTTTATGCTATTAAAGGTTCCGACACCGATCACCGGACACTCAGTTTATATGCAAGATTTACTTATTATTTTATTTTTGTTCAGGCGAAAAAAATGATTAGCTGAAAGTAAGATTGTTTCAAAAACTCCAAATTATAAGTAGGTACTATGATATCTCGACATCATTAAAGTACACCCCGCTTTTGTTTTAATTGACTTACCTATGCATCAGTATTATGAATGCACTATATCTGCATCAAGTAATGCTGTTTCTCCATTGCCAGCTTAAAAAAAACCCAACAAATTATACTTTTTTTATTCCCTTTCTTTTAACTCGTAGCGTCTGCTTGTCTGCCGAAAAAACTTTGGATCGATTTTTAACCCTTTTCCAGTGATCCAATTGAGCTGAAACTTTGCAGGCAGACAGACTCGTGGTGATGATAAAAATGATCTAACATTCGTTTAATTTTTTTACTTATTATGGTATAATTTAGCTTTTTCGAAATTCACATACAAATGAGAAAGGAGCCCGATGCTTGGAGTAGGCGCGAAATCTATTTCAACTAGTCTTACTCGAGCCGTGTGTCCAATAAGTCGGCTTCATTTTGATAGAATATCAAATTGGAAACAATACAAATGAGAGAGGGAGTATAATAAAAACTTGGTGATTATGGGTTAGTTTTTTAAGATACGAGGAATAGAGATTATTTTAAAATGCATTTAGATATGATTTAATGTGTAAAAATATTATATATACATTATTTAACATTCGAGTGAGTAATTTTAAAGCGAGATATATTGAAATTTTAATTTTCTTACGTCAGATTTATTTTTCTGATGGCAGTTATATTTTTCACGTTTAATTTTTAGGTTAGGTTAGATTATGATTGCTTTAAAAACACAGTATGCGATGCGTGGTTTTGCCATTATCAGTTTCAAAAAATAACCAAATCGTATGGAAAGCGATAGGCAATGGGCGATAGCTAATTGCAGACACTAATAGCCATGCAATGGCCGTTATACTCAATAACCAATTGTAGACACCAATGGCCGCGTAGCGAGCACTAATGGCCCCGCAGCGGCTGCCTGCAGGACTTAGCAGCAAGCAATCGATGATGGCCGATAGCTTAACTGCTAATATACTGTGATCGCTCTTAGTCCTATTGTTGTTTTTTTAGTATGATATTATTTTTTACTTTTTATTCTTTGAGATATTTAATATTGTAATCAACCACACCACAAAATTCAAACGTCACTTTTAAAATAATACAAACCGACCGATGTCACCGGCATATACAATATTCGATAAAATAACTCATAAACGTTTTAATTTATTTTTTTAAATATATAAACTGATTTTGTAAAACTAACGAATGATATTGTATTGTCATCCCGAACACTGCCTCTCTGCCAAATTTCCGAGCGATTATTTGTCAGTAAGCGGTCAAATATTTTAAGATTTTCGCTATATAAAATACGAATCTAACGTGACTAATAATTGTTTAAAGCACTAAACTTTCTCTAAAACTATTATACAATTTGATGTCAGACGTTGAATTGGTTTGCATGTTGTTGCACCCGCATGTCCCTCAGTAGACACTGAATTGACTCGAGTAAATTGATGACCATTGAGTAAGGCAATCATTTCTATGGTTAGGTACGCTCCTAATGCAAAGGCGAGAGATGACGCGTGAATAATATCCGCTTTATTATTGTCAAGCGACTGAAGTTGATCGACCTCCCATCGCCCACGAATAGTCTAGAAAGTTCTTGATGTACCTGTTTGTAGACATACGGGATATGCTTTATTATAAGTCAATTCATGTCGTGTAGTGACTAATTAAGAGGTCTATAGGGTATTACCAGTGAAAATACAATCACGATATATACATTTTAAACGTTTTGTGCAATCTTAAAAGAAATGAAATATATCACTTCTTGCTCAGATTTCCAACAAATAATGATGATGTATATTGACTAATTAAGAGGCCGATAGCTTAATATCAGTGAAAATACAATCATGAGATGTATTTTTAAACATTTTGAATAATTTTATGAAAATGTTTGTTTAAAGAAATGAAATATATCACTCGTTTCTTGCTCAGATTTCCAACAGATAATGATTCTGATGGATAAATCAAGTGTAACATTATAACTACAATGCGTTAACATTATAACTACAATGTTAAGACATTGTAGTTATAATGTTAACGCAATAAGTTGCGTATTGACTAATTAAGACGCTGATAGCTTAAAATACAACCACGAGACAACTTTGTTTTTACATTTAGTGCTTAGCTAATACTTAGAAAGACTACATATTTTATTATAAAAAATAAAATATCTTATGAACCTAACCTAACCCAACCTAACCTTACCATAAAATATCTACTAATATATTGTTAATTAATTGAAAGCACAATAACATTATTGTTTTCATCTTCATATATCAAACTAAAGTAAAACTTATGAAAAAAATTGATAACTATTTGGCGGCCCTCGTAGTGCAGTGGGCATGACACTGACTTCTCACACCGAGGGTTTCGGGTTCGATTCCCGGCGAGATCACAATTAATCTTCGTGATTTACTCAAGCCTGGGTGTTTTGTGATGTATTCCGCTTCTGAAATTGGGTCTTTTGGGCTGTTGAAGCGTAAAATAATAAAAAAAAATGACTGGATAGGTACCTTTTCGTGCAACTTTTCAGAATAATTTTTTTGGAAAAAATATATAGGTAATTGAAGGTACAATAAATGGTGTAATTTATTTATTGTTATATTTTTGCGAATATTTTATTCCCTGCTAAAGAAGAAAATAAAATATATTCGCAACAGTGTCAAGGTTCAAACTTTTCAAAGTTTCGTAGTTTACCGGTAGAGCGAGAAAACGCATGATAAATGTACGGTTACGTAAGATTTTTATTACCTTTGCATTCGTGTGTATTTCTGAAAACATAGACCCGTAATATAATGTTAGTTCGTTTAAAAAAAATTGACATATGACCTACAATATGCAAGAGACAGGTGTTGTATTTATCAAGTGCTTTCTGTCGTACGAATGCGAATTACAGTATCTACACGATTTCCCAAGTTCGTGATTCGTCGAATAATTCTAAACATTGTCATACCAGAGTGTTTGTCTTGCCTGACATTGTCTGTCTCGTGGGATTTTTATTAAATCGTGTGCTTAATTTATCCGCTGTTTACTTTCCGGCATCCTAAAATACAGAGAACCGTGCCACAGAACTTTACGCATACAAATGTCGTATTATGACTCCGACCAATTGACAGACGACTTAACAAGTCAATACGCGAAGACCTCAATTTGAAGTGAGGTCTCTGGAAAGTCTCACAATCTATATATTGATCTAAGATGTTCGATGAGATATGTATTTATTATGGTATTCAAGAAGATACGTGGAATGCGTGTTGCACGATTGTTCATTCAAGATATTTTTTTAATTTTATTATGTTTAATAACATTTTAAATTTAATAAAATTTGTATTGAAAGTTGTTAATAGGGTGTTTATTTTAGAGGTACAGAAAACTAATGGTATAAATTTTTCTTTCCAATAAAGCCAATTACAGGCTATTAGTACGATTTTTGTGTGGTTTATTTCATTTTTAACTTCTAAAAAATAACTTTCACCACTATAGTTTTTGTATATTTGTACATTCAACCAGTTTCTGAAATCATAATTCTCTTTTATCAAAGTGGCAAAAAACTGATCTTGAACAAAATAAAACATTTTTTTATATTAAAAAATATTTTTTTAGTTACTTTAAAAATGCATGTTTCGTTTTTATTAATGAATCAAAAATGCGATAAATTTCATATAATGATTAGTTTTTATTACTGTCGAAATGACTGGTTGTACTCGAATCCGATTAGTTAAATATGAGTAGGTATATATGTATGCTTATGTTAGCGTATATATTACGAGTATGTAAGGGCTGTTATATTCACAATGTTCATTTAAAATTTATTGAAATGAATAACCAAACTGTATTTGCACAAAACAATACAAATTTTTTAATTGAAAAGGTTTAAAAAATGTATGCATTGAAAATTGTCCTATTATTTATACGATATCCATTTCCGCCTACAGACACAATTACAGACTCATAGTATTTTTAAATTCTTTCAGTGATCGCTTCGGTTACGGTTGGGATGTCGACATTTACTGTCATTATTTAATTTTTTAATATTTGTTAATTAACCAATACACTGCAAAATTCTTCGAATTTATTCGTATTAAAGGAAACATGAATCTGTCAGCCATTGTCCAAAGTACCTCTTCTAGGCCGATTACCGCTATAAAATGAAATAATATTTTTTAAATAATTTAAATTTATTTTTAATTTTTTGTTTAAAAAACTAATTATAAATGAAGTAAAATATAATTAAAGATTAAAAAAAACAAAAATAAGACCAAAGGTTTTTTTTATGAATAACGTTTTCGTTATCCGATGCACACAAAATTAATGATTATATTTCTTATTCTAATTACTTGATAATCAGTAAAAAAAATCGTAAACCTAACAGCATTGAATTTTTCCAGAGAAAACTTGCGTATTTACGTACTATGACTTTAAGAAAGGGATAGTTACTTTACAGTTGATGACAAAAATTATGAAACAGCTCCTTATTACACCTAGTCGACCGTATTCTGAAAAAAGCAATTTTGCTATTTTCAGAATAAGGCTGAGTATCTCATTTAATTACATTGTTACACACGAGAACAAATCACCACATACACTCATCACCACTCACACAGACTGGGCAATGAGTACAGTGAGCATGACTACTTTCAAAATAAACATGCAGAGTTGATTCTAAGACTGTGATAATTTTGACAGTACCTAATATCTGCAAATGCTTTACCGTTTTTTTTTCGCTTCAACAGGCCAGGAGGCCCAATTACAGAAGCGAAATACATCACAAAACACCCAGGCTTGAGTAAATCACATAGATTAACATTGTGATCTCAACGAGAATCGAACCCGGAATGCGCTACGAGGGCCGCCGTTTACGTTATAAGTTTGTTTACTTTTAATTTTTCACATCATATAATGTTTTATTAAATTAATTTTCTGTGTATATCTGAGTTATTTTTAAATGTGTATCTGTTCCTTTATGATCATTATTTTGATTAGTTTCATGTATCTACCTATATTTTTTTAAACTGTAAGAATGCCCCCATGTTTTTACTCATTTTTTCTATGAAATAATGCCCCGTATGCACACAAGTAAATAAATGAATAAATATTTATTATTCTGTTACATTTATTATGTTTTCGTTTGATCATATTAAAGTGGAGATGGGCCAAAGTCAAGTTCATTGTCTTTCTTTGATGGCCGCTATAACGGCACATTAGAGAATAATTAGGTAAATGTTCGATTACGTGATCTCACATAGTGATGAGACTTACCTGTCTGGCCAAAGAGGTTATATAAACTAATGGAAACTCAGTAGGACAAGCCGTTTGTGTTTTGTTCTGAGTTGGTGTAAAAAATGCACATACTTATGTTTACACTTAACTGCTGAAAAAGACCTTAGACAAAACCAATGCACATTGCACACGAGAGGCATTGTAGATAATTAATGTCGATAATAAATATAACTGTCATAAGAGGTTCCTAAAATTATTAAGTTTGAAACATTGTTCCAAAATAAGTTGACATTATTGATAAAGTATTTAATTTTTATTTAAGTTCATCCGAGTTACCATACTGTTAGGTTTTTTTTACCGTAAAAAAAATTTGCTGCGTACGTGGTATTCCAAATTAATGTATCACTGGTTTGGACATATTGTCTCCTATCCCATGTGGTCATGAGTTGGATTTTTGTCTAACAAATTTTTCGAACAAAAAGACGCCTGATATTTAATTAATTAATGGGTTTTGGTTAAATATTTTTTTTTCCTTAGACACTTGGTATGCAAGATTCACCACCCTTTTCATATTTTCTCTTGAATTTTATATCACATTTTTAATACGCATATTTTTCTAAAATGATACAAACTGAATTATTTAATCAATTTATAATTAACCAATCCAATGATATTTAGAAAAGAAGAAAATTATTCCACTTTTTTTTCAATAATATTACAAAATAAACCATTATCTTTAATTTTGAAAATTATTCCAAAATCTGTCGCTCAATTCACTTACAATTCATGTTTTTTAAAAACCCATTTTTTAACACTTTTTACGAAGTTAACAACTATTTTAATTCCGTAAAGTAAATAATATTTAAAAAATCAAAAAATTATTCTATGTTATTGATTTCAGCTATTTAAGACGCAAGGTATTTAAGACACAATAGTTTGTGTCATTTATGGAAGGTAATACATACGTTTTACAAATAGATGGAATTAAATAATTAACTGAATAATTTTTAATTCCATATCTTTCCGTACAAAAATATGATAAAAAATTCTAGAGAAGATATGAGAAAAAGTTCTTTTTCACATTGCCAGTTGATCGCCTTAAACAATGCAACTTTAATTAGTGTTGTCACAGTTATTGTTGTTCATTGGTTAAAACTAATCGTAAAGCAATGATAGGTATTATGTATCTATATTTGTAGTAGTGAAAATAAATGTAAGAAAACTGACAATAATGTACTTTTGAAAGAAGGGCATTTAAAAATGGAACAAATTATAACCACCTGATGACGAAAGGGGCTGCTCTTATCGAAACTAAAGTCGTGATAAATATAACTCGACCGTGTTTTACAAAGTTTTCAGTGTAAATTAAAATAATCATTGTGACTTCTTCATACTTAAAATATGAATTTATTTTACGTGCATTTCAAGAACAATTAGTAATCACGTTTATTTGTTTAATTATTTTCTAGTATTATTAGTACTAAGCAACAACAAAGTGCAACTTTTCTCATTTAATAACTTTTTGAATTAAAACATCTTCAGTCAAAGCAACATATATTATTATAATGAAAAGCGAACGCAAAACCACAGACTGGGTATATTGTGCCATAGAACATTTAGAATTAATTGCAACATCATTTTCAACTAATTGACAAAGTTGCGAAAGCGAGTAAGAGTGTTATCTTGACAGTTTATAATAAATAAGTATTTATCATGCACTCATGCATCTCACATTCAAATAATGCATTTATTTTCCCAAAATATTTAAGAATTATGATTGTGCAAAAGTTAATGCACATAAGGTGTGTGCAATATGCAACAAATTAACCAAACAGTTAAAATTTTATTCCCTATTATGATGCAGAATTATTAAATTATTACCACACATAGAAGTATGGATAATTAGTTGTATTCCTTGGAAATCAAAGTGTTTTGTTGTTTAAATTGAAATAATAGAAATTTTCATGAAATGTAAAAGGATTTGAAAAGAATTAGGAAAATATCTAATTATAATAAAATTCTTAATATATCTATTTATCTTTCGGAATTTTCATGTTTTTCGATAACTTTTTGATATTTTATTTAACCATTTTGTGATTATTTTTTAATTATTGTGTTTGTGTTTTTTCTTTAAAATAACTTTTGATCGTACCATAACATAAACATCCTGTAATTAGTACGAGACATTACATTTATCCTAAAAAGTTTAGAAAGTTAAAATTAAATTAGGTTTGTAATTGTAGATAATATAAATAATTCAATAATTATCACTGAGTTTGATATATGTTAATTTTTTTTATGTTAATGTTAGATTAAAAAATATTTTAAATAGGTCTTAAAATTATCATTGTTTTATCTGTGTCGTCCTATAATTTTGGGAGGTATATAACATAATAATATGGGAGGTATATATTTTTGTATTTTTTTCTTTCAATGTTTTAAGTATTCCTATTATGTTTTAAGTATTCTTTCAATGTTTTAAGTATCCCTTAAGTATGGAATTGAATAAGCAATTATGTAATGTAATGGAAGTTATGTATGTTAAAAAAGGTTTGTTCTAATCTTTGAATAATTCAAATAATGCGTTAAAGGCTTTTACATAAAATATTGAAATAAATTTCGAAATTTTAATGTTTCGTAATTTTTTGATGAATGTTTTATTGTGCCTGTTTTATAACTATTCCGAGACATTCGTTGTATATTCGTATATCTTAACGTATTTGGAACCTGTTTAATTCATAGTTTACTTCAACACACCTGATATAATATACTTAAAATATATATAGAATATTTAAAAAAAAAAACAATATTTACATGTATTTCATATCATCTATTATTAATTTCATATAATTTACTGATATTTAGTATATTTCTATTTAGTTCTTGTATTGGGTTAAAATTTAAATCCTTAGAACTTACATTTTTATTCAGTTTTATGGACGACGATATTGCTTAAGATAGAATGTTTCTCTCTCTTGAATAGATGAATTTTATTTCACGGATGATTGATTAGTTTCTTGAGCAATATTTCTTATTGACAGAAAGTTTTGCTTTGACATTCCGGCAAATGATTGTAACTTTAATTCAGTAACCTAAAATAATCTTAATATATTAAATTACAGCTCCTCGAGTAATCTTATTCATTCAGTTGTTAATAAGGCTTATAAAGTACGCAGAACTATTGTATTTGTATATCATAATGGCAATACTTTAAAAGCATTTTTATTGTACCTTCATCAGAACACTTAAATATGAATCTTGTCCATGTTATACACGAAGAGTATTCAAAGTATTTGTTAGAAGCTTGACTACTTAACACCTCTATATCTAAAAGGTTATCTTCTCTTTTAAGCTCTTGGTATACCTAGGTATCAGTCGTGGTCCCTGATGACGACATCACAACCAAAACCTTGGCACTTGGCGTCATATACTGAACTGAGCTATCGGCTGCAAACTTCATCAGATCCGCCCATCCAGTTAGTGACCTTCCACGGAGACAAGTTTCCTCCACTTTGCCTAGCCATTGCATCCATACGTCTTGTGACGTGTGCGAATTATTTCAGTTTGTATTGCAGAAGATAGTCGTTGCTCAACAATTACGTTGCCGCATAATATGCCACTAGCATCCCATCTTAAATGCATTTATCTTCCTGCGTTCTTGTGTCTCAGATCCACACAGAAAAATTGAAAAGGCTTTCGAGATATTAGTGTTCTAGTAATCTTCACCTTTTCTCAGACCCATTCAGAAAGATTGGGAAGGTTTTAGAGGTATTAGTGTTCTGGTGGTCTTTACTTTAGTGTACTCTGTCTTTAATTTGTCCATCGCTGATTGGGTAAAGGCATTTCTTCTTTTGAAATTAGCTTCGCACCCTCCACTGTCTGTTTTAAAGTACACACACACACACATACACACACACACACACATACACACACACACACACACACACATATATATATATATACATATACACACTAAACATCACATTTAAGTAAGTCATTTTATAGATATGTAAGCGATTATTAGATGTGTGGAGCAGATATTTTTCAAATGTTTCAATCTTTCTCTTTGCATAATATTTGTGCATGCATCACGTAAGCTTGAATTTGAATAAATAAAAAATATAAAAAATAACCTCCTTGTAAATTAGGCGCATTCTAGCTAACATGACAGTGGCGTACAAAATATTTCAGACGTGGTAACATTGACTTAACCGTCTCTTTAGTTCTTTCGTCGCGTCAAATCGGCAAAGCCAACGGATCTGCTGATCATCCGCGTACTGTGTTTGATAAGCGCATATTTTATGGAAAGAAATGTAGCGGCGTTCCGCGACCGAAGAGACGCGGCGGAAGAACACGTAGTGTGGCGCCGGCCTAAATGGAACACCACAAGTTTCTTCTACTACATGATTTACCGCTTGTTACACATTACAAAAATTTTGATACATTAAATGAATGCTTTTTCAGTAAGAAAGTAGATATTTTAAAATTCGGTCTTGCGTTTCAAAGATAATGAGGATTAATGAACTCACACGCCTTTGCACGCCATCTTTTATCTATATATCTATAATTTAAAATCTTTACTTTCTCTTACTCAAGTGTAGAATTGGGATGTGGCTTTTCAATAAGTCATATACACAAAATATAAGCACAAGCGTTGTAATTTTATAAGAGACAAACTTTTTTCCTCTGTAACTTTGTGAAAGGCCATTTATATGATATTATATAATAAATATTCAAACTCCATCTATTACGTCCCCTCTTATGCACCTAACGACCACGCCCACATACCCACCAGACTCTGATCTCTACCCCACTCCTCACGCCGTCCTTAAGTCTTAAGGAGCCTATACACATTGGCCGAGGTTGGCCCAAAGTAAGGTTGGCCCAATGTGTACAGGGCGTTTTGGCCGTGCGTAGAGACGTTTGCCAAACTTGGCTTGGTAGTCGGTTTTTCGAGCACACATCAAAAGAAAGAGGCGTGGCTCAAGTTGTCAATTTTTTTTAGGGTTGTCAACTTTTTTTACAAGAAATAAAGTATATTTAAGTCTGAGAAGAATATTAAGCAGTATTTTAGAAAAATGAACAGTATTTTATTTATTTAATGTATTAAATACATATTTTTTAGAGCTTCTCGCACAACTTATTAATTTACACTCTTTTTAAAAACTTCATACGCCTCACCACAATTATAACTAAAATTAAAATAAATGAGGAGCACATTTTTTATTAAATTAATATTTGCTCTATTTCTATCCTCCCGCCACTTTGCATTCATTACTGAAAAAATTCTTTCAGTAAATGCTGAGGTGGCGGGAACAGAAAGTAGATATGAGACAATTTTAGTAATATTTTTAAATTCTTCTGAGTTGTTTACTAATAAATGGCTCCACTTTTGGCCAGTACTCATTTCAAGAAAATCTTTGTCTTCTGATACTTTTTTATAAATTACTTTGAAATTTGTTAATTCTGTATACAAATCATTCATACTAATATTTCTGTGAGCGTTTCAGTCTGAATAATTTTGATGCTGAAAACAGTATTTTGTATATTTTATTTTTGTTCAACAGTAAAAAGTATAATGTAGTAAAAAACAATATGATACTAATTTTAACAGTATAGTTGGCAACCCTAGGCTCAGCCGGCAACGCGCAACGCGCTTCGATCATTGCGAGGTTCGCCGACACCGACGTTGGCTAATGTGTAATCGCTGTCCGCCATTTTGCAAGTTTGACGCTCTGCCGAGGTTCCCGGACCGTATACACATTGGCTGAGATGACCCAAAATGACATTGGCCCAATGTGTACAGGGGTTTTTTTGCGCAACTCAGCGAGGTTTGGCCAAACTTGGTTCATATCCATCGTTTGTCGGTATTTGAATAAACTTCAAAGAAAGCATGAGTCATCAAGCTATCGTGGAGCAATGAAAAGTTAGTTATATGGACAGAAATTAATTATGTGTACAATGAATGAGTTTTATAATTCATATAATTTATTTCAACATATTAGTCATAACCAAAATAATTACTATTTTTTTTTTATTTATTTCGTCAAACCGATTGAAAATAATATACATGAATTATTTTATATTTTAAATATATACGGCTATAAAGGTTTTTACTTTAAAAATTATACAAAATGGATAAATAATATTTTCAGAAATATTTATTATATTCAACTAGCTGTAACCCGTCAAAAATGACAATACTTTTACATGTTTTTCCTAAGGAATAAGTTTTTATTTATTTATATAAAAAAGGAAAAAAGAAAAAAAATACTACTTACTTACTAACCATCACGCCGTTTCCCCCTTGGGGGTAGGAAGAGAGGATAGAGCGCCATACTCTTCTGTCCTGACATACAACTCTCGCCTCATCCACATTCATACATCTTCGCATGCAAGCTCGCCGGTTGTTGAGGCTTCTAACGGGACCATCTTTCAGTATCTGGTTAATCTGGTCATGCCACGTATTCCGCGGTCCTGTCTTTCTGGCGCCATCTACATAATATCTTTCTATACATAGCATATATATCTTTCTTACGATTCTTTCCTCATTCATTCGCTCAACATGCCCAAACGATCTGAGCGATCCTTTTTTAATTCTATTATTTATGCTACGTTTAGCTTTACATTGCATTTCATCATAAATGGATTTGCCACACCTATGTCTGACGGATCCCATCTTCACTGTATTCAATTTACTTTCGTTCCTCTCCTGCCAGCTCCAGGCTTCACTTCCATACAACAGTGACGGTATCAGAATTCCATTACTTACCACTAGTTTTGCCTCAGTATACATATTTCTATTAGAAACTATTGCGTTCAAAGCACTACATATATAATAATAAATTCAAAGCACTACATATATAAGAATAAAAGATACTACATATGAATAATAAGAATATTTCGTCGCTGTATATATAATTAATCTTATGTGACGTTTTAGTACATTCTGAGATAAACGAATAAAACTGTTTTAAAAAATAATTGCACAGACTAGATTTATAAAAAATATTTTAAATAATTACTAGGCAGACTTTCCAGATAAACGGCAATGTTTTTATTAGTATATCTCCATTATTTATATGAAAAATGTACTAAACGGCAAAAAACGAAAAGAAAAAATTATGTAAAAATTTTTACGTAAAAAAGAGAATGGAAAAAAATTATGTAAAAATTTCTAGGGAAAAAAAGAAAAAAAAATTACGTTAAAAAAATTAAATAAATTTACGTAAAAAATTACGTACAAAAGGAAAAAATTACGTAAAAAATGTATCCACTAGCAGAAAATGATTTTATTATTATTGTTGGTAATATGTTATTACGTCAGCCGCTTCGCGGCTATTTGTATCTGGCAAATTTCCACTTTTAACTACGGGTAGTTTAGATATAATGAAGATAGAGTATTTATTCAGTATTTCTGTAAAAATGTAATTAAAATTTCAACAAACAAAATATTCTCGACCGTAAAAAAAAACTCGATCCTGCTAGGATTCGAACCTGGAATCTTCAGATCCGCAGTCAGACGCGTTATCCGCTGGGCCACACATTACAACGGGAACCGTGGCAAAATTATTGTATACAAAGTGAAATCAGCGTATTTATAATATAGATATATATATGTATACACGTATAAAGTCGAATAGCATACGTAATCCATCGCCAAAAAAAGTGATACAAAAAACACTGTTTTGGGTCGCACGGTGGGAGAAATAGGCGTAAACGATGAAACAGGGCCGTACTCTGTCAAACTGTATTTGTTTAATGAATGTTAATGTTTTATAGAAAAAAAACGGTGTTATTTTTAATGAGAAAGTACTGCTGAAATTACTTATTATAATCGTAGATGCGGAATTTATTTAAATGTTATATAAATCATTGAATTATAAATAAATAATATGTACCTGTGATATGAAAAAACTTGCTAGCGTTCTGAAACAAGGCTTGAACCAAAAATCTGCAGACCAAACGTCATGACCACTAGACTACCTAGTGCATCAAATAAATAAATTATTATGTTAGTATTTACGTAGCTATTTAGTACGTTAATGTATTTTATACAATAATATTTGTTGTCTTTAATAGTGATGTTTATACATTTATTATATAATAGTAGAATAACGGGTTATTTAGAAGAAATACGTTATGACCGCCATAAAAGGCATTAATGTTTGTATTTTTTTATAATTTATAATTTTTCATTAATTTTTATTTTTAAACAATCATAATTTTATTTTTAAAACAAATCTACTATATTTAGATGTTTTTACATAAAATATAAAAAATCTAAATATCCAAAAAAAACGGTTGATAATTTGCATGATAATAATTTTTGGCTATATCTAAAAAATAAAAAATTTAATCTTTATTTTCAACACAAATTGGTTTCTTAAAGCAATCATGGCGCTGCACTATTACTAAATAATCGACTTGCATACTTTAATTTAATTTTTGATTATGACATTTAATATGTTGCCGCCGCAATTTGTTACCGAAATGCATGTTTTCTTTTTCTTAAAGAGAGTTTACTTTTCCAGAAAATTCCAATTGATTTCATTATTTTCGTTTTCTATGATAACTTTTTTACTCTCAAAACAATTTCTTATTAATTTTAACATATGATATGCGTCCACAGAAATTACAATTCTTGTTTTGTAGATGGATGCTTAAAAGTTGGCTTTAAATTATCATAGTCAAATGAGCATCCTAGAATTTTTGCCATTGATATGTTAACGGGACAGCCATTAAAAGTTAATTAAACTACTTCTACGCCAGCTGCATGAACTTTTTCTAAACATCGATTTATCAAAGATGCACGCTATTGACCGTTAGTTCCTTCCACTTAAAATATGCTAATGGGAGTTTGAAATTCGAATTTATGGCAGTCAAAAAAAAACACTAAAGCATCTTTTGCTACCGCAAGATCATCATCGTTGATATCGGTACCCATATCTACGTACCCGTAATAATTTTCTCCGTCATATTCGATGTGCTTTCTGATAGCCATTTCATCGAGCGCTAAGTTCGCAACAATTTTATATTCAGTGGAAGAAGATTTTAATCTAAGAGCATCGAAAGCTTCAGAAATAAATCCCCGGTTACCGTTTATACTTTGGTACCACCTTTTAATGGACTGTTCCTGGCTCTACCCCAAAAAATTCCAAGAAATTCAAAGAAGAACCACAAAAGTTGATATTTTGCCGTTCGAAGTTCTATGTTGTATTGCTAAACTGACTAAAGTTGACAGAAGTTATTTAGTAATTGAGCTGAAACAGTTTGTAGACCAATATGAGAATTTCATAAAGACTGAATGGGATGAAAATGACAAAAATGAACAAGATAAGCCAAAGCTGAATCATGATGTAGAAAAGAGTGAGGATTATAAATTAGAATTGCAAGAAAATAATTATGTTCACTATTTAGTGAAAAAAAGTGTTTTAGATGTTTAGCGTGCGCTTTTATGTTGTTTCTGAATTATCTCAATCAGGGCTCTTTACTAATCTTTATATAGCTTATAAGTTTATATTAACCAATCCCTAAGAATGTTCTTAGGTTTCCACGGCCACTCAGAATCTTCTGGTTTGTGTCTTCTGGGGTACTATGCCGTATACACATTAGCCCTGATGATGGACCCTGCAATGGGATACGAAACATCGGCCAGAAGACACAAACCAGAAAATAACTCTTCCTTGTTACTTTTGAGCAAATCTTTTCAAAATAAAAAATAGGCTTAGATCAACTTTGAATCAGGAGTTAATATCTAATCTTTTGTTTATAAATATAATTAAGTATTAATTTAAGTAAGAATTTAATTATCGATGAAGTGGCAATTTAATTTTCATTATCGATGAACTTAAGAAAAAAATGATGGTTTAGTGCAGGTACTAAAGGATAAATTAATGTTTTAAAGAGCTTAATATTAATCCTTGAATGAATAGCGTGATTATTTCCAGTATACATAGTATTTGTCAATTACATATTTAACTTATACCTTTGATATAGATATAAAATAGGCCTACTTGCAGCTACGGCTTTGAAGCCACGTATTTGAAATTGCTTGCACATAGCCCCCTGACCCACGTTAAGTAGCTCAATCAATGTATGTGAAAATTATAAGATGGCCGATAGATTCCTGCCTATGTTAAATGTTCAAACAATCATGACCTAATATCAATAGTTATGGAGATATGCAGTATCAAAGATTGCATTTTTTTTTCAATATTTCTGACTTATTTTTTGCAAAAATTTGAACTATCATTACAGTAACTTATATCGATTATGAAAAATTTATTTGTTTCAATAAAACTTAAATAAAACGATAAAAACCTCGTAAAAAAATTTTTTTCCAATTTTCGCAAGGTTTTTATCATTGTATTCGACTTGTATTAAAGCGAATAAATTTTTCATAATCTACATAAGTTATTGTAATGATAGTTCATGACAGTTCAACTTTAAAAAAAATGCAAACTTTGATATTGCACAGCTCCATAAAATGCAGGGGCCCCTTCACTAGTTCTCGCCGAGGGCCCCCAAGAGTGCCAGTGCGCCCCTGTCGCTCTCGCCAAAGCGAGGTTGGCCGATACGTTGGCTAATGTGTAATCGCTGTCCGCCATTTTGCGAGGTTGGACGAGACGTTGGCTCTGCCGAGGTTGGGCCAATGTGTGCAGGGCCCTTTAAGATTAGTATCAGTAACATTACTGAAGATGATGCGTTAGCATCGAATACGTTCTAATCGTTATATATAAATAGAGAAAGTAAACAAAGTTATCATTTTGTTAATATATTTTTTAGAGACAAGCTATTATCGTTCATCGCATTATTGACAGCGAAAATGGATAACATATTTTTATTTCCGATTTTTTTATTAGATTTCTGATAGTAAACTGGTGTGCTCTTACTATCGGATTTAATGATCTAGCGTTAAGACACTCAAAAGGTCGGGGGTTAAAGCCTCTTGTGGGAAGACCAGCAATGAGTCCTATTTGAAAAGCAAATGTGCTTTGCTCAGTGGACTATAATAGTAAAACGTCCATGGGCCGTATATGTATTTTACGCATATCTTTTTTCGTTATATATTAAGAAAACAATTTCAAACGTGGCCAATTGAGACAATTTCGCTCCTGTGAAATTATCCGTCAAAAAATATCATCTTTTGTCATTCTGGGACTCTGGGACAGGCGTAGCCTAGTAGAGTGGCATATTCCACAAATCTAACAAAAAAAAATTGTGTAATCTTATCGTCTATTTTTATTGTTAAATTATTATTAAGTACCAAGGACAAAGGAAAAATCCAAGTAAACAAGGATTTTTTTAAATATATAAAAAAAAATATGACAAAATATGTATAGTGCTAATATGTATACGTATGTACATGAACAAAAATAAGACCCAAAATGCAATGATAAGCTATTTTTTTTCGAAGACTTCCAGATTTTATAGGAAACATCGCCTGTAAATTTATAAGAAAAATGATTTTGAAGGGATAGGTACATTAAATAATCGAGAACTCGGTACATTTTAAATTACCAATCATCGTTGAATGCATTTGAAAGATTTTTTCAATTTTATGATTTAGATATTGCTGTCTTTTCTTTTATACCCCTCGTATAATGGAATAAAACAATGATACAGTATAAGTAACAAAGAATAAGTTTCTTAATAATCATCTAATCTAAATATAATAATTTCGTTATCTGTCGGTAACTTTCTGAAATGACGACATTAGATAATTAGAGTGTGACCCGCAATCAGCGCGCGGCTTATGTTGCACGGTCACGCAAGGGTCTTTAATAAATTTTTTTTTTCCCCTAATTTTTCAAGGGTGTACGGCTAGTGTTGTAGTAAAAGCAAAATCAGACATTGTTCCAATAATAATCACAAGAATATTACAAGGTGATAGATCTGAGACTCTATTTGTTTTAAAAATTCTGGATGTTGAATGCTGACTACTTTCAGTAGGTACTGTAATTTAATATTTTAGTGATACGAGTACATACTTTATTACTATAATACTTTGACGTCTTCATTGATTGAGATCAGGATTACATGAGTTTTTAAATGTTCACCGACATTTTTATTTTCATTCATTACGTCTAAAGACTCATTAATCATTATTATAAGACTGTAAATAACATAACAACACTTCTTCTTTGGGTCAACATACTGGCTGCAGTAAACCGTTGTGTCCAGTGGTGGGACACGCCGCTATTTGGGTCACCTGTTGAATACGCTGGCACCAAATCCGGAAACCAAATGCGCCCGGGTCTTTAGTAAGCGGATTTATCTGATTTGAAAAAAAATACTACACACATAATACACACGATACTTATTTTGAGAAAGGAGTAAACATATATATAACATAAATATTTTTATCATTTTTATTGTTTCCCAACAAAACCGCTCGTCCCATAAAAAGGTATTTACTTTTCATTTTGAGTAAGGATTTTTTAAAAATTTATTTGGTGTTAAATGAGAGTGAATATTTTTCTGATTAATCATTTAAATCAAATATTTATTTGCAAAACCTGTTTTTAACATAGTATTTACTTAGTAATAGTAATATATACTTACATAGTATTTAGGTACACATAAATCAAATGAGATTATTATATTTAGATATTATTGGAACACTAATTTTAGGTGCATTTCGTAGTTTCGCATTTTCGCTACATGCTTTCGCAACATGCATGCAACTTCCGTTGCAATGCTACCCTAAATGCGCCAAAAGAAGGTAACCTTAAATTTTTTTTTTTTTTTAATTATGTGATTTATTACGCTAGTTATTCTGAAATGCATAATTCCGAAACAATACATTCATCAAGGAAATAAGAAAAATCGACAGAATAACTCTAACCTTGACGTATTTGAGTCATTTAATCACGCTATCAATACAATATTTTGATAAATTTATGCTCTTGTTGTAGCGGAAAAATAATCCGAGGACGATTATTTGAAGAATTTTGATTGCGTGTGGCATTCAATCCGGGAAGTAGATCATCATATTATAGTAAGACGTTCCAGATGAATTGATGTTCCTACTGAATTAACATTTTTCGTTGTTGGAATTGATTACAATAACCGCGTACTCGTGGCCCTGGGCCCTGCCACGCCACTGGATATTTGTGGTTTGGAATTAAAGAAGATAATATGTGATAACCATCGGACAAGCATCATCGATGGTTTCTCAGGATACAGAAAAAAAATTGATGCTTTTATTCGGTCAGTAAGTAGGGCAGAGCTGAAACGAATTCCGTTTTTGTGTGCAATTTTATTTTCAATGCGTCTTATTTTAAATTTTCGGATTTTTGTGTAGTCAATTGACTGATGAGGTAAAGTTATGTCTAATATTCCTAAAAACTACTTCATATAAAATTAATTGACTTAACTATTGCACTTTGTAAGTTTTGCTTTCATTGTGTTACGTCGCAATTTTTTTAAACATTCGTCATACATTATATATATACACCATACGTTTTTATACATTACGTCATAGATACATAATATTTTTCACAAACTTTTTTTAAAGGTAATTTAAAATAAATTAAATTTTAATAAATATTATTATTAAGTTCTGTAGGTAAAGTGTTATTGTAAATGTAAAAGCTGTTTCGGCTTGTAAGGCCATCATCAAACAGTCTAATAACACTTAAGTTGCGGAACTTAATATAATAATATTTATTAAAATTTAATTTATTTGAAATCTCATTAAAAATAAACATGGAGTTCTACAAACTAAAAGCGAAAACCATAAATACCTAAATAAACAAATACATTAACAATTTATTTAAAAAATTTCAAAATTGTGTAGGTAGGTACTGTCCAACGAATTCCCTTTTCTGTGACACGCGCAGTTAGCGGAGATAATCACGTTCTCAGGGTTTGAGTGAAACTAAAAAGTTAATTATTTTCATATTGTTATAATATCTGAAAAAAATGAGACTAGTTTGTAAATAACTTTCTTCTTTTTCTTAAAAAAAATAGAAATTAAAAATTTATAAAAATTGAATGTCCCATTTTATCAAAAAAATGTGAGCCACATTATAGATAATGGATGTGTGTAAAGTTTAAAGAAAATCGGTCTTAGTTTTTGAGCTATTTTCTCCACCAGTTAAAAAGGAGTTTCGAGAAAAGAGATAATGAAATTCGTTTAAAAATTAAAAATTAAAAATTCATCTACCGCGCTAGCTTCAAATTGACATAACTCAGTCCATTTTTGGAATTTATGAATGAGTAATGACTCAAACAATATGTAAAATTTTTGGCTAATGTTTAAGACAAAGTAAAAAAAAAACGAAATTAATAGCACCACATTGAAATTTTCAAAATATCAAGATAGTGTAACCCCTTAATGGTGCATCGCCGTCGTTGCTATATGTCAATGTACCCACTTTAACATATACTTAAGAAATAATTTGTGTACATAAACATTAAAAGTAAAGATAACATCAATGATAATTACATCTTATGTATCCAATATGTGAACCATTTAATCAGTTTAGATGCAAGATGAAGCTTCTAAAATATAGGATAAAAAAGTACCTACGGAAATGTAGGCCAGAGAAAGGAACGTAATAAAAACTATTTATTGTATATAAAATAAATGATTAATCAAAATTTATTGTTATACAATACATGTTGGGCATATTTTTTAAAACAGTTAGACTTTTCATGATCATCGTCATCACCTTTTGCTCTAATAGCTCAATCTTCCTCCACTTAACTCGGTCTTGTGCTAGCTTCCTCCAGTTTAGAGTCTTCAAGGCAGATATGTCTTTGAGGATATTGTGAAAGTGGACACAGAAGTTATACTTTCACTTCTTGAACTTTATGTTTGCAATATTTTGCAAAAAACTTATCGATTTTTTTTTCGTCTACTATCATCTTATATTCATATATTTTTTTTAACAATATACTCTTGTATCACTATTCAGCGCTAATTATCCAAAACC
Organism: Agrypnia vestita; assembly: GCA_016648135.1. Taxonomy (NCBI): domain Eukaryota; kingdom Metazoa; phylum Arthropoda; class Insecta; order Trichoptera; family Phryganeidae; genus Agrypnia; species Agrypnia vestita. The sequence goes on along the minus strand of JADDOH010011410.1, from coordinate 7,794 downwards.
CTCTTCTAAGTAAGAATATCTTGTGTACTTAAATATCCTATCTGTTTTTCGATCCATAAACATGATATTAGTAATGGTCATTATCTTGTAACAGCAAATTGGCTGCAGAGATGATTTGTATTTTAATTCTATTTTAAGAAAGGAATTTACGTGAAATTAATTTGAATACAGTAATCCCCCGAAGTTACGCGATAGATGGAACCGACGAAAATCGTTTAAGTCAAATTCGCGTAAGTCTGGGTACAACTTTTCATATAAATACATAAAAAGTTTTGTTTATGTGGGACAGAGGTCTATTAAAAATACTAGTTTAGAAGAATAATATTCAATACAATTGCTGTTCTTTGTACATACTAACATACGTACATATTAATACAAAATATTAGAAAAATAAATTAATTATTTCGGTGTCTACATAAAATCTAACAAACTTGTCTGCTATTCCCTTTTGTCACGCCGAATTCCATATTAACAATTTTATATTTTTTTTTATTCCTTGCTTTGTAGCTCAAATGCGTTCTTTTATGTTAAAAAAATGAAGTCTTTTTTAATTGAGATGAGACCTTCTGTTATGCTCGTAATTTTCATGTTCAATAATTTTCATACTGCTATCAAAATCAATATAATATTAAGTTCACATTCGCAAGATATCGTTTTTCTTTTCTTACTAGGTGCAGGAGAGTAATATTTACTTCGTTTGGACGACATAGTTTTTTAAAGGGTTTTTTACGTACAATTTGTGTGAAATGCATCCAATGCGCACCAGAGCAAGATAAATACTAAAGAAATCAAGAACTGCGTGACTCCGAGTTCGCGTAAGTCGGGGTATTATTGTATTTAAATAAGCTGTAGGCGTGATTATTTTAAAATAATATTTTAAAATAACTTTTACTTTTTTATTATTTCCTAATGAACTTATTTCTAACCTGTTTTTTCATAGTTATTAACAACACCAACTTTTTTCCTGCATTGACTGATGACCGCAAATGCCGTAAAACTTTCTCTGGTGGTATTTTAAATTCTGGAATAATAATAGCTGTAAGATAAAGATTTTAGATAAGTCAATTTTTAATACAAATCTGTGGCTTTCTAAGCTATACATGTATATATAGTAAATAAATAAATACGTAAGCATTATGTTCAATACCATAGGTATTGAACATAATGCTTCCTTTTCCTTTTAACAGCACGTAATTTAAATAAATAAATGAATCGCTCTGTTATTTAATTAAAATCAAAAATATAAATTATTTCGTAATGAGTTTAGAATTAATATATGTCTGATATTCAACTCGATGATTTGATCCACAAAAATATGTGCAAGATTTTGTAAAAAAAATATATTTTTTATATTTGTTATAAATTTTCATTAACGCGATTTTTATAACTCTACAATAAGACTTCTTAATATGTTTAAGAAACCCATCAAAATTATGGCCATAAATTAAAATTATAATTTGGTAATGTAATAATCTCATCAATGTAAATAAAATAACAACTAAATAGAGAGAATAAATTCAAAGTAATTCCTTAATCACTTACAGAAAAGAATTTTGATAATTAAGCGTAAAATAGAATTTAAAAAATCGGGGAATCTTTAATGAGTGCCTAGGAAAAAAATCTTAATTTAGAGCTTCACCAAAAACATCTAATTATGCATAGAGGAAGGGGTTACTTAAACCTTATAAATAAGTCGATTATATGTAGTATATTCACTGTTTGATAATGGCCTTACAAGCCGAAATAGCTGTCACATTCAAAATAACATTTAATCTGCAGAACTAAATAATAATATTTATTAATTTTTTATTTATTTTAAATTTCATTAAACACAAATATAATATATAAAAACTTCATCTTGACGCTTGGTAGAATTCTATTTTACATTTAGTAATTAAAAGTGAAGTAACCAGAACATCATTAAAATCAACATTAATATTTTGAAAGTACACGGCAGATCTGTTTTTTATTGCAATCTGACGCAATGGATGCATTAGTCCATTAATATATAAGTAATTGCTGTACAATTTAGGTTATTAAAACCACATGGTATATATGACACGTATCCAATTATTATATTTCCACCTTTATCGTGTTCGTGAACTTATGTTCCATATTCCCCGCAGTGGGAACAAATGTTCAATCAAATGAGAACGTAAAGTATTCGATATAAGATAGTGCATTTTGTATTTACGACTTTGAACTGCGTACGAATCGAATTAAGCAAGCGTGCGATTTCTCGTTTATGCCGTAAGGCTTCTTCGAAGAAATACCGGATGTGAAGTAAAAAGGTACCTTCATTAAAGTTTGTGGGAACCTAATGTCAATATGGAACCAGAAAAATTGTGTGAAATATTTATGTTCTTTTAAGATTCCGAAAACTCGAAACGAAATAATTTTATGTTTCGTACGACGTAATGTCAGCATATGTTCGTAACAAAAACAATGATGGGTTTATTTGTGTAGAAACAGTTAACCTGTAATCATATACTATGACCAGAGTTACTTTATTTAAGGTAATAAATAAGAGATTACAATAGTTGAAAAAAATTAATCGCTTAATGGAATTCAAAATAAAAATAAATTTGAATTTTTCATTTACACAATTTACTTTCAGCAAAGGCAATTTAATTTCACTACCCCGCTTGTTTTCAACAAGTTACCTAATGAAACTAAAGAAATAACTCTACACAAACCTTTTAAACATCATATTAATAAGTTTATAAAAATATCAGGTACAAGGTATGCTGAAGAAGTGATCCGCTCTTGACCTCTGAATTGGCAAAAACAATTTATATAATTTAAAATATACTATAATATAATATTTATTTTTGTATGTACTCAAATTCTTATCTTAATTTTGTATGTGTGTTTTCTTTTCTGTTCTTTTCTCTTAGATTTAGGTATTCCTATGATTTATTTTAAATTCTTATCTTGATTTTGTATATTTTTATTTTTTTATTTTCTTTTAGATTTAGATTCTTTAATTGTCATTTTTTACTACTACATAAATACCATATGAGAATAACTGCCACAGAACAGGTTTTTACCTAGTGTGGCGGTTATTAGTATCTTGTATTATAATGTAAATGTAAATAAACAATCAATAAATATAAAAATAAATAAAAAATAATAAAAAAACACAATGTGTTAAGTGATCACTTAAGCCAACCGTACGATAGGTCGTAAGCCCTATGAACACCAAAGACTTCTATACCTACTTTTCCGTAAGAAAATAAAATTTCGTCTCCATGAGACACCTGAGCACACTGTCCGAGCATCAAGTTGAACTCAAGGCCAATAGGGCGAAGGAGCTTAGGAAGGCCGAAATTAAGATGGAGTGATAGCGTCCTCAGATATTTCTGCCTTGGAGCTTCTGAACTGGAGAAAGCTATCACCAAACCGAAATGAGTGGAAGAAGACTCTTGAGGAGGCCAAGACCCACCAGGGGTTGTAGTACCAAGAGTGATTATGAGGACACTTATAATATATCTTGATTAATAATGTCCCTGGCACAAAATCCAATGCTGTAAAAAATGTCCTTAGGTTTTCACTGCCGTTCAAAATCTTCTGCGTATAGTTTTCTGGGATATTCGGCCGTGTATATGTGACCGCTCTGGCCAACGTTTCGGATCCCATTGCGTTTGCCAGAGCGGTCACATATACACGGCAGAATGTCCCAGAAAACTATACACAGAAGATCGAGTACTGTGTTCTGAATTTTTTTTACAAACTCACCAACCGACAAACTTGACAAACAACCGGTATATCTACGTTGATTCAAGTCGACTAATTAATATACGATTCTATGTATGATGCGAATATCTTCGGTAAAATTATTTTATGTAGTTGTGTGCGTAGTTTTCTGAGATATTTTTCCATGTATATCTGGCCGAACAACCTTAAGAACGAACGGCTGTGAAAAACTGAACATTTTAAAAATTATTTTATATATTTTAAGTGATTTCTCACCTATAATTTTGTAAATAAAATGAATTTGCATTTCCAATAATTTCATGTCTCTTGACATATTTTTCACATTGTATGAAATAAGAATTCAAAAGTTATTTACTTAGATAATATTTGTCTACCGAATTGCTTGTCGTGCTTCGTTTTACAAAATATTGTGACTCTCGGGGCAATGGGACTAAAACATAAATATTCATGCCACAAATGGATTTACCGCGTAGTTAAAAACGTTTTATTTTGGATATATTTGTGAAAATTCATAAAAATATCACATTTCTGTTTCTTGACAAATATTGATGTTTCGTGATCGAAATGCTAAAGATGTTTTCCTTTTCCATTGACCAACTATTCTATCGATGATATGAAACGTGACACAGATTCGTGTATTTCAAATGTTTAATGTTTACTTCTTTTTGAATATATATATATTTCAAGTTATGTAAATTTCTCTACGTTTATTTATTTAGGTACATTAAACAAAATGTAATAACAATTTGAACTCTTTATTAACGAAATTAACGTAAATTGGTGAGTAATGATTGTTTTAAGAAACGTACGGAATAAATGAAGATGTTTTGTATCAGAAAGTCGGTGAAAATGGCAAATAAATACTAACGTTAATAAAGCGTATGAACAGTTTTCTCATTTATCGCACTGTTAATCAGGAAAATTATATTGTTTCCATCGAATACCGTTGGAACGAATACCGAATAGAAAACAAATACTTTCTACACGCATCAAATTTTCCTTCACTGTATGTCCATAAACTTCTATGAATAAACATATCATTTTGTTTTTTCTCTTGTAATCCTACTGTGATTTTATTAAATTTTTTAAAAAAAATGTATTAACGTCACTTTTAAGCATAGAATACGATATTTTTGACAAAATATCCCTTTGTCATATTTCCACTATAGACATATATTTTTTGTTTCGGGTAAAGCACGAGAAACTAAATTTGGAACGCCTTTTTCTGTGATCAATAAATAATTGAGTAACGATTTTTTTACGAAGTTTTTGATGTAAGCTAATGCTGCAATTATAAGCACACACGTTATCATAAAATTATTATTTCAGAAGACTTTTACTGGATTACAAGTTTACTTCTCCGTTTTTATATTTTAATGAAAAATGCGAAATGATAAATTTTTATAAATGAATTCATACATATTATGTAGATACGAATAAAAATATCAAGTTGAGAGAAAAATATTTAATTTAAAAAAATAATACAGTAATATCAGATTTTTAAAAATACGTATAAATTGTATTGCTTTAAATACTACACTAACCCTATTTTCAGAATAACTTTCATCATTTTAAACCATTGTATGTGTATCAGTAATTAAGTAAAAAGTCATCCAAATTTGTAATGTTTTTTCGGTCGAAGGATCTAAACTAAACCTTAAGTAAGATGTAGAAGACTAAAGAATCGCGTTGTATTGTTACAGGTCGCGTGAAGGCGACTTGCGTGCTAAACTCAGACTTTGGGTTCACATTGGACTGTGCTTTCAAAAAGTCTGGGTTATTCAGGGTGCGGAACTTGGGTGGAATCAAGGCACACGTAGGCTTAGGTAATTAACACTTAGTTTTAATGCTAAGCTTCCTTCTAACAACAACATAGAACAGGTTGATTTTATTGTTTTCTTATATAAATATAAAAATTAACAATACCTAAACATTACGAAAATAATTATAAAAAATAAAAATTGCTAAGATAGTATATGAAATAACTTGAATGGCGTTTTAAAACTAAAACGAATCAGTATAATTTGTTATTACGAATAAAGTTCAAATTTGTATTTTGTAATCAAAATAATCATTATAAATTACATTCTTATATAAAATACTAGAAATAATCTATTCTTATAACTTCTGCATTTCTCTATGTACACTTTATGTTTTTTCTGTGAATCCTTATTTCTGTAAACTTTATAATTTATTTGTAGTGAGCAGATTCTAAACCATAAATCCATATTTTATGTACATTTACTATTGGGTTTGGTTAATATCATTATGTTTATTTTGTGTAACTTGCATCTTTTTTCTTAAAATTGTAACATACCTACACGTATTTTATTTTGTACATATATAATATTTATTTATTTACAGGTAAGTGAAACATGCCTATAAATATTGGTACGCTGTCTCTTCCTCAGGACTAGTCTGAACACAAAAATCCTTTCCATCAAACATGAAGTTGCTGCTCGCAGATTACCTTTTTATAATATTTTACCAGTTTTCTTTTTCATCCATAAATATATAATAATGGTAATATAGTAAATTGATGGATGAAAATCTAATAAATACTCGTGCAAGGATGCGGTTTTAATACAGTATTTTTTCTTATTTTATTTTGTAAATTTTTAGCTTAATACGCATCTATAGATCCTAGTCAATAGATTTTGTATAATTTTGAAAATTCTGGGTTCAACTCCCCTCATATCTTTAAAATATTCTTTTTCTTCTGATGATATATGATGGATTTTGTCTGGTAGCTATTGTTTGGGGTAAAATTTAGTAAAAAGTTGAGGTGAGTATTTTCAGAGGCATGCAGCGAGTTTCAATGCACGACATTTACGTAAACATATATTCTGAAAAAAAATCCTATGGCAATTATTATCCTATTTTTCACAATATTTTTATATGTATGTTCCGAGAACATAATTACTTGATTTTGTACAAAGAATGATTGTTATTGGGCTGTCGATGTTTTTTTCAAAAACATATATTTACGTAAGAGTTATGTTTCATACTATACTACATGCGTCTAAACGCATACTTAATTATCAACAAAAAAAATAAGACAAAAACTAGAAATACAAATAATATTAATTGACACTTGGCGACCAAGTACTTTAAGTCAGTTGTAATTTAAAAAAATAACATCTTATGAATCTAGGCATATAAATCAGATGATAAATTTAGACATATTAAAATTGACTAAAATAAGACGATATTATTTTTTCTGATGTTATTATTTTTTTGTTCAGACAATAATTACTATATAAACAAGCTTAATGCCGTGAAAAATATCAAGTAATTATATAACATGATATTTAAAACGGGTTAAAATATATATCGGTACCATTTCACGATATACTAACTTATATTTTATAATTTTCAGTAAAGCACGAAGTTCGAAATCATATGAAGCTTTCTCGTAATTGTAACATTTTAAAACACGCAGGCAAGAAAAAGGCTTTTCATCTCTTGATCAGTTGTAATGTCTATAAAAAGAAAACATGCTATTAAGTATGGACGGTGAACACGCTATTAGAGATATACCTGCGTCATAAATTGGTCTATTTATTTACTTACGAGTATTATGAAAGTGTAGTAGTAGTGCAAGAAGCACTGTCATTAAAACTAGATTATTATATCAAATTGAGTGTACACCTATTAAAAATATAAAAAAATGATTAAAAACGCACTTAAATTATATATAATTCTGCGTACCAAATGAAATAATTTGATGAAAATCAACTATTGTCGAAAAATAAAATATTTTTATACACAAATTAAAAGACAAAGAAAAATAACATAATTTTTTTTTATTGATGCTTTATTCCAACTTTGTCATTCATACAAAATAACATTGTTTGAATTACTCTGCACGACTTGAAATTCTAGTTTCTAGTTATGCCTATATTTTTGTATATTTGATTGCCACATAAATTAATTATTTCAAATAAAATATCCTAATAGGAGGACTCTGTATTCAGCGAATTTACACAATGACCATTTTATTATACAATAACTGATCGAGTAGAAAGGCAAATCGTCCTTGCTCACGACTGTACTGCGGTCATTATTGCATACTAA